>JAOTOL010000437.1:0-67852 GCA_034440575.1 Imbricaverruca yamaguchii | reverse complement strand
ACACACACACATATAAATAATATATATATATATATAATATCATAATTTATATATATAATCATCATGTATATATGTATACACATTTACATTCGCTTTGTATTTGTATCTTAGGAAGTAAACATTTGTGCTACTTGTTCTCCAGGCAGTTGGTTTCATAACGGCCATTCATCGCAATAACATTTCCTCTTGGTGATACCTGAATTCGGTTTCAGCGCTACGCTAAGTCGTGTGACATGAGATTGGATATGGCAAAGCCGAGATGATCTGACCTAGTTCAAGCTAGGCTTGATTTGACCTTTCTTTTGAATTATTTGCCAAGCAGTGAACATTGCACAAAATAAACATTACTATTGTTTGGTGGAAACATTTGGTTCGTGGTTACTTTCGTCGTCTTTTCGAATTTAAAATAAGCTTTTAAAAGTACCCCAAATTAACTCCTCACAGGCAGAAGCATGACGCCAGTCGTGACCACGCATAAACTCTTCTAGTGACGTCACTTTTTAGGCGAAAAACGTTGGCGTTCCTTTGTCTCTACTTATCAGTACTTTCAGAGAAACCGTTTTATTTCCATGCCAAGATTATTTTGGCAATTACAGGAGCGTATATAATGTCTCCTTCCCTCAGACAAGTTGTCAGGATCTGACCGGAAGTACTTAAGGTTAATACACAGCAATTTAAATGGGGAGTTTAATATCTTCCCATAATGTCATTCAGTACTGTATTCCATTTTGATCTTTATTAGTAATAGCGTTTGCATTGCAGCAACATATGGAGTACAATGTATAGCTATCATCAACTATGACATAAAGATATATGTTTGCTGCTTCCTCTTCATTTTAGGTAACGTCGGATAGTATTTACGTCAACATTGATTGGAAAAAATTAAGAAGTTAGTTTTGTGACATTCAGTTTTCAATTTATTACAAGAAATCATCGGGTATTTTCATGCATCAAATCAGGGACCTTAAGGGGTAGTTCATTCATGTTTGCTTCTTTAATCAGGCAGCTGCATCAGCAGCGATTACATGAATAACTGGGAACTGGCATGAAGCAACCCCTGGGGACAATTACCGTTGCCCAGGGGAATAAGGGATAGGTTAGTGCAAGGAGGCTTACATTTTTTCTCCTCGTGAAGCTTTCACATTTTTTCCCACTTTCCCCTTCCCTACAAACATTTGCCCCGAGAAGTAAAAGCAAACGCGAGTGGCGCCGACGCCGAGATCAGAAGGCGGCTCCGGAAACAACAACCCGAGTAATGGCCTGGCACCTTCAGCTGACAGACAGGGGTCCAAACACCAGCTGGACCACCTCCGGCAGAAGGGTCATCGGCCTCGTGAGGTCGGTGACCACGCACAAGAGAACCTTCTAGAACGCCATGTAAGGCCCCAGGCGGCAAAAGCCAAAACCAATCAGGAGCGCGAGCTCACTCCGAAGCCCTGGGATTGGGTACATAAAAAGTAGGCGGGTTAAAGAAAATTCAAGAGAGCAGAACAGGACAGACGGGGAAAAGAGGAGGGACGCAGAGGGGACTGGAAGACGCGCGGCGGTGGACGCTGGACCGACACCTCAGGGGTGTCCAGCGGTGGCCAGATGGCTGAGTTCTCGGATGGAGGAGATGAAGTGCTCAGCTGAGGCCACTTGTCACTCATCATCTGGCATATGAGTGTTGAACTTCTGACATGTCATCCCTCTTTCCCAAACCTTTCCGAACCAACCTAAATTCTCTTCCGCAGCTTCTGCCTTCTCACCAAATTCATTGCTGGAAGCGACCTGTCTCATGGGGTGACCGAATAGGATAAGTTCAGGATGGGGAGGAGGTGGACGGAGATGTCGGAGATGGCGAGAAGTATATGAGCAGTGTGTGCGTAATGCGATGCGGTGTATGTAAAGGTAAATATATTAAATTAACCATAGAAATTATCTGGTGGCATCAGCAAAGATCGGTGGTAGCATTTCGGCAGTGATGGACAGGAGGAGCGGCAGAGCAAGGTCGGATAAAATAAGACAGAGTGCAGCACAATGATGCTTGGATATGTGCATGATATTAATTTGTACTATGAAGTAAATTTATAAGCGAGGCAGCCGACCTGCGAGCCGTCCTCCTATGGACTGAACGTTTCCGGGTGGTGGTAGTGACTGTTGAAGCCGGTTAAATTGTCTAGAATGTTATATGTATATATATATATATATATATATATATATATATATATATATATATATATATATATGACGTGCGTTTGGATAATGCCTAATTGCGAGAGGGTGCAATGAACGGACAATTCGGGGGCATTAGTTCATCTGCTCTGGATCTTTGACTGCAAAATCACGCTGGCCTCTGCGATCCAGGGGGTGCAGGTGAGGGGGCGAACAAGGTATGCATGTGGGAGGGGCCGATAAAGGGGCAACCACATTGCGTTCGCAGGAAGTCTGGCGCCGGACTATAGGGTATAGGCAAAACACTGCCCGGCAATTTGTCCACCCTCGAATTCTGCACGTGCAGTTCCTGCAAACAGTTCGAGGGACACATGTACGGGTTTGGCATGCCATAACCCCGAGCTAAAAATGGTGGGCGGGAATAACAACGACCGGGTACGTGCCCCTGTTGTGGGGCTTTTTTCCCCCCCGTTTATTTTTTCCCCCCCGAACCCTGCACGTGGGCACGGTTGGTGCAAGACAGTTCGAGGGACACATGGACGGGTTTGGCATGCCATAAGCCCCGAGGCTAAAAATGGTAGGGCCGACTAGGGTATAACGACGACCGGGTACGTGCCCAAAGTGGTAGGGATCCGTGCCCGCCCGTGGGGTACGTCAGACCTGGTCGCAAGTGTACTACGAATAAGGCCCGGCGCGGCATCGATCGAACTTAAGGCTAGGTATGTCGGTCAAAGACACCAGAGCACTTGTATCAGCCCTCGGAGCCAGTACGATAGGCCCCCTCGTTGCAGTTCAGACTTTGTCTAGGCGAGGAACGTTGCCAATAATGGCTCGGCCAGCCATGATTGGCAGTGAAAGGTTTATTTGTTCAGCCAATGTACCATAAAAATTGGAGCAATGGTCTGTCGATCTATGTGTTTGTGTACCGCTGAGGGGGGGGAGGTCTGGAGCTAAATTTGGGGACCAAGCAATTGATTAATTAATAAGGAGAGCATGAATGGGGAGAGCGAATGTGAAGTGAATGTGGAGAATGAACGTGGGTAGGTAGAGTTAAGGATCAGCGGAAGGCGCTTGTGGCTTAACACAGGCAACTATTTCGTGCGGTACATTACACAACATTATACTATTACTAACGTCCAAATAGTCCCAACACGGGACATGTCATTCAAACCAATGGTAAATTTAATTCTCATCAATTCTCGAAGGCAACGTATTAATTAAAATCTGGGTAAAGACTCACTTACCTATATGGTGTTCCCAAAATTTTGACCTCGCACATATATCATTTCGTGTTATGGACGGCAAATCAAACCAACATCGCGTCGGCTGGGGTTTGGGGAATGTGTGGTGGAGTTGCCGTCGAAAAACAATACAATACACCACTGACATAGCCACAATCAACAAAGGAGTGAGTTAGGTCAAACTCTCAATAAGTTCAGCAGTCCAAGTAGTTCAATCAGTTCCAGCTTAGTTTAGGCAATATCTAAACTACATTTTCACACACCCATACCACTCACCCTGAAATAAAGAAGCACTATCATGAACAATTTTAACTCACCCACACTCCACCCACCCAACACACACCCACCCCACTCGCACCCCGCACACACACACCCCCATAACACCGCGCACCCACACCCACCACCACCCCCGACACCCCACCGACGGCAGAGCCGCCACCCCTACATTAGCATCCAACAGCCACTTCAAAAAGGCCAAGGGCGATTTTACCACTATTTTGACACGGTTCACCAGCATGCTGAGTCGCAATTCTGTCTTGCTCAGTGCCGTCAGAGCCCTCCCTTACGATGTACACCAGGCTTCAGCGGCATCAGGGAGTCTTTCCTCACGATGTACACCAGGCTTCAGCGTTGTCGGAGCCTTCCATCACGATGTACACCAGGCTTCAGCGGCATCAGGGAGCCTTTTCTCACGATGTACACCAGGGTTCAGCGTTGTCGAAGCCCTCCGTCACGATATACACCAGGCTTCCGCGGCATCAGGGGCCTTTCCTCACGATGTACACCAGGCTTCAGCGGCATCAGGGACCCCTCACGATGTACACCAGGCTTCAGCGGCATCAGGGAGCCTTCCCTCACGATAAACACCGGGCTTCAGCGGCGTCAGAGAGCCTTGATTTGCCCCGTAGTGGGGTCAGCCTCGTTACTCGGCTGGCCAGGAAATTGGCGCTCACTCGGAGTAACACAGCCGCCCAGATAAGGGGTGTGGAAGCACGCAGTTATTTCCGGGGACTCGTGTAGTCCCCATTGTCCCTCCCTCTTTTCAAATTCCTGTATCCGTGCTGGCGACCTTTTGGATGTCTTTCATCCAAGCCTGCAGCACCAATCCCTCCCTTGTCACGAGCAGGTAGGCCAGCTTCCCCTGGTCTACCCGTCCGCTTCATTTGTATTTCCATAGGAGCCAATATGAAAGTTGTGTTCACTATCGCCCAGATCGCAATGCGGCCAGTGGCACTGAGCAGTTGACACTGTCCTCTCAAGTGAGCGCGGCTCACCGTCCGTCTGCGGTAGTCTGTGCCGGCCGGGCGGCCTCGTGTCCTCTCAAGTGAGCGCGGCTCACCGTCCGTCTGCGGTGCTCTGCGCCGGCCGGGCGGCCTCGTGTCCTCTCAAGTGAGCGCGGCTCACCGTCCGTCTGCGGTAGTCTGCGCCTGCCGGGCGGCCTCGTGTCCTCTCAAGTGAGCGCGGCTCACCGTCCGTCGGCGGTGCTCTGCGCCGGCCGGGCGGCCTCGTGTCCTCTCAAGTGAGCGCGGCTCACCGTCCGTCTGCGGTGCTCTGCGCCGGCCGGGCGGCCTCGTGTCCTCTCAAGTGAGCGCGGCTCAAGTCCGTCCGTCTGCGGTGCTCTGCCCGGCCGGGCGGCCTCGTGTCCTCTCAAGCGAGCGCGGCCACCTCCGTCGCGGTGCTCTGCGCCGGCCGGGCGGCCTCGTGTCCTCCGTGAGCGCGGCTCACCGTCCGTCGTCGTCGGCCGGGCGGCCTCGTGTCCTCTCAAGTGAGCGCGGCTGTGGTCAAGTCCGCGGCTCAAGTCCGTCGCCGGTGGCCTGTGTCGGCCGGGCGGCCTCGACCCGGCGTTCTCACCGCACTCACGTCGTCGACAGGATCAACAATCAGCGGGGCGCTGGCTGATGCGATTACCGGCCGGCTGCACGCGCATCGTGTCCGCCGCAACACTGATTCAATTGTGGTCGCGGCTCGCCCCGCTCACCTGCAGCTCCACCGCGGATCGCCCTGTGGGTGGATCTCCACCACGGATCGTTCCGCTCACCTGCAGCTCCACCACGGATCGCCCCCCCACCTGAGCTCCACCACGGATCGCCCCGCTCACCTGCAGCTCCACCACGGCCCGCTCACCTGCAGCTCCACCACGGATCGCTCCGCTCACCTGCAGCTCCACCACGGATCGCCCCGGGCTCCACCACGGATCGCCCCGCTCACCTGCAGCTCCACCACGGATCGCCCCGCTCACCTGCAGCTCCACCACGGATCTCGCCCCACGCTCCGCTCGCCTGCAGCTCCACCACGGATCGCCCCGCTCACCTGCAGCTCCACCACGGATCGCCCCGCTCACCTGCAGCTCCACCACGGATCGCCCCGCTCACCTGCAGCTCCACCACGGATCGCCCCGCTCACCTGCAGCTCCACCACGGATCGCCCACCCGTGCAGCTCCACCACGGATCGCCCCGCTCACCTGCAGCTCCACCACGGATCGCCCCGCTCACCTGCAGCTCCACCACGGATCGCCCTACCCTGCAGCTCCACCACGGATCGCCCTGCTGCTCACCTGCAGCTCCACCACGGATCGCCCCGCTCACCTGCAGCTCCACCACGGATCGCCCCGCTCACCTGCAGCTCCACCACGGATCGCCCCGCTCACCTGCAGCTCCACCACGGATCGCCCCGCTCACCTGCAGCTCCACCACGGATCGTTCCGCTCACCTGCAGCTCCACGGCTGGGCTGCAAATCGTCGCCAGTCCCTCATCATAGACGGGCTTTGGCTAGCTTCCAAGTAGTGTTCATGACCTCACTGCATTTGGTGGCAGTCCGGAAGCGTGTCAACTGTACACTAGGGGCAAATACGAGTTATAAGTATACCGAGCAAACCATGACGCCTGGCACATGTATCATCATCGTGTATATTACACAGCGTAGACAAATTTTTTGCTTCTGGCCAATAACCTATATTTACTGATTCATTATGCTTCGTATAATTGGAAAAAGCTGTCATTGATGTATACTTCGGGCTTGTTGTCAGTACATAGATTTTGTTGAAAGTAGAACATTATTATTTTAGAACCCTATATGAGCATCTGCAACAGATATGTAAGCACTTCAGAATTTACTATATGGTTACCGAAACACGTACATTTAATTTAAATGACGATGTCGCTCAATTTGTAACGGTTCAAGGACTTTATGTCACGGGGTGACAACTCTTACTGCAGAAAACCGAGCTTTAAGGAAACAAATAAATTAGCGCGTGAGCAGAAGTAAAAGCGTATGGCTACCCAGTTCGTTTTTATCCACTTAATTTGATTAAAGGTAAGTTGAATAACTTTGTGTTGCTTGAAATATGCTGTTAGAATGGTTGAAGTAATATAAAACAATTCTGATAAACTGATCACCATAATATTTTATCAAAACACAACAATAGTGATGGCTTTAACGCAATTGCTTTCTTTTCCACGTGGCATAAGCTTGTCCGACTTGTCATATATAGGTGGCTTATATATCGACCCCGACGTCGATTTACACATAGCGTTCCCTGTGTGTGAATCACGGGAGATTTGCGTCAATCAACAAAACGAAGAAAAGGGAAGAATGCGCTTCCCTTTGAGTGCCCTGACATTCCGTCATCTATTGCACCTGTCCCCATGACGCGACGGATCTAGCTGTGTCACAGCTTCTATTGCGGGATCAATATTGTCTGGCAGAAGCAAGCTATGGCGATTCCGAAGAGGATCAAGGTGGGTCATCTTGCTGAGCTCCGTCGACGCCGGGTGGCCGGTGAAAGGTGCCCCTTCTACCCCAATCAACAGAACATCCACGACCTCATCAGGAATTGGCCTTCTCAAAGTCCAACACCGAGTTGTTCACTTTCAAACTGAAGCAGTGGAACTCACTGGGCGACAGCGTTTTCTCTCTTTTTCGCTGCCTTTTAGACTGTTCTCTCCGATCGACCAGCCCATTGCCGTTGCTGAGAATTTCTGTGCGAAGTGGAGCTCCGAACCTGACCGCGCGAGGTCGAGCAGAGCGATCTACGAGCGTGGCACCAAACATCGGTGGGAAAGGCGCAGTGGGAAAATGTTCCATGGCTGCGAGGCTCGGTACGCGAGAACGCTCACCGTCGGTACCGCGGGCACCACCTGGCTCTCTGGAGAAATAATGGGTCCACATCCACCTGTCCCATTGGCAGGACGACAACTTGCACCGCCTACCAGCCGAAAGCGGATGCCTATTTCGCCACCGACCGAAGCGAGTCCCAGGTCCCGACCCCGCGCTGAGTCGCCCGTGATGAGGTACCCACCTGCAAGCCGAGACGTGTGGGAGAGACGACCGTCCTGACCGTAACACCTGTGAACGCACCACACCATATCTCTAAACGGCTGACTGCGAAGAAATGTTTAAACTGTGGCTGTATGGAGGGAATTACGCCCCAGCATACCACCGTTTTACTACGATTTTGTATGAATAGACTTGTTATGGGCGCTATATGACCATTCCAGTTGATGCGCCCTTTAAACACAACTAACTAACTGGACGACAGAGTTGGAATTACTTCCCAGAGGAAGCGGCGTGGTGACCGTTCAGTATTCTTCACTCTTATGGGTGGGTTGTCCTACTGACATGACATCAGAGGACTGTTCGACGCTGTGGGGATCCTCCGCAACACCTCTGACTGGCAGCTCTTCATCGACAGTTCATCTAAGAGCCTGAAGGCTGTTTTACTGCACAACACAAATCAGTGGCCCTCGATTCTTCTGGCTCATTCAGTGCACATGAAAGAAGAGTACCAGAATTATAAACACCTGGTGAGTGCACTAAAGTACGACCAATTCAGTTGGGAGGTCAGTGGCGATTTCATTATGGTGGTCTTCTTGATAAGGCTTCAGGGAGGTTTCACCAAGATCCCTCGCTATCTGTGCCTCTGGGATAGCCGAAATATAGCCCTTCACTACGAGAAGAGGAACTGGCCCCACAGGAACTTCTTTGAGGCTGGGCCCATAACGTGAAACAAGAGCCGCTGGTAAAGTCAACAAAAGTGCTGATGTCACTCCTGCACATCAAATTGAGTCGCGTTAAACAGTCTGTTAAACAGCTGGATACAGAGGGTGAGGCCTTGAAGCACATCCAGGAGCTGTTCCCGAAGTTGTCGAGGACGAAAATCAAAGCAGGAGTATTTGCGAGTCTTCAGGTGAAGCGACTTATCCACTCCGACAGCTTTCCTGGGAAGATGTCTGAGGTTGAGCGGGCAGTTTGGACACGCTTCGTTTCTCTAGTCAAATGTTTCCTCGGGAGCCACAAGGCAGATTAATAACTACGGGGAAATTGTTCACGAACTTGTGGACATGTACCGGAGCATGAGTTGTTGGATGTCGCTGACGCTGCACGTACCATACGCCCACCTTGAGGAGCGCAAAGACAACATGGGAAATTACTCAGAAGAACAAGGTGAAATATTTCACCGGGATGTCAGCTCTCTTGAGGAAAGCTACAAGAAACAGTACAAGGAAAGTATGATGGGCGAATATATCTGGAAACTTTTGCGTGAGAGTGGCCTGAAATACAATCACCAATCTCGTAGACAAACTTATGTTTGATTACACTACAGCGCTAAAAATTTGTATAAATTTTCTATCAAGTCTGCGTAGCAGTATTCTTTATCAACGCGCTGCATCACTGCACTCCAACAGCGTCTGTGTAACAATATTGTATGATACATAAGTATACCCCACTCGTTTCCTTCTTATATTTCCTTCTTGAGAACTTCATCTTTTGGCATTGATTTATCATAATAATTGTGTTAACAGTACCTAAAATTATTGTTCACAAGATTCATTTTATTTAAAGCATATGGCATGCAAACCTCTTTAACTAATAAGCAAAATTTGCAAAAATCAATAAATCGACCTCATACACTCAGAACCGAAGTCTGCACTTCGTGTCTGCTCATTTTAATTTATTTGTGCACTAGAAATCAGGCAAAAAATTGGCTTAACTCATGGACAAATTACCTGATGCACGGTGTTATCGTTTTACTTGCGTTTGTGTTAACTTGATTAAGCTCAACGTTCATTCCCGTTCTGTTACGGTAGCTTACAGGATTTGCGAACAGCTGGTGGCGTGTCGCATCACCTACACACACCTACGCACGTGCCCCGTCCCTAGTGAATGACCCCGTGATGTGTCAAATAACGATGGTCAGTTTGACTTGCGATGCTCTCCGTTCATTCATATGCTAGGTATTCCGAGATAAGTGTGTGTCACGCTGTAATCTTGCAAGCCAGGAGCTACACAAGAACCCTGACAACTGTGATGCTCTACCATAAAACCCATATGACTAATTGAAATCGGTGCTTGTCGGCGATTTATACCCTGTCCTTGCCAATCAGTAGACATTGGGCTGGTGCAAATCGGCACAAGTAATTGAAGTGGCGCCCGGGCAGCCGCGTTAGATCTAGTCTCACATCAACTGCACTACTACTGCACCAGAACTGGGCGCACGTCAACTGCACTAATATTGCACCAGAACTAGGCACACATCAGCTGCACTAAAATTGCACCAGAACTAGCTACACATCAGCTGAACTAAAATTGCACCAGAACTAGGCACACATCAGCCGCATTAATATCACACCGGAACCAGCTTCACGAAGACTGCACCAGCACTAGTCGCACATCAGCTTCACTAATACTGCATCAGAACTAGTCGCACATCAGCTGAATTTATATTGCACAAGAACTTGCCACTCATCAGCTGCGCTAATGTTGTACCAGGACTAGTTACACATCAACTGCACAACTATTGCACAGTAATCTACACGTTGACCAGTCTACATCCGGTACGCTCCGTTTGCACATTATCGCACCATGCCGTTCGAAGGCGACCACTATAACGTCATGAGTGACAGGATGCCTGGATTGGAATCTCACGACTGTTATGCGACCACCCCAGCCACCTGCCGGCGGAAGTACAAAACATCGACAAGTGGGAAACTGTCTTTGGCCGCCACGATCCAAATACACAACGACCGAGCAACAATCATATTGTAGAACACGTATCGGAATTCATGAACACTCAGCTGTAGTATTAGGGGCGAATACGGGTCACTTGAGAAATTGGACGACCACCACCCGGCGATTCGTGGTCTGCGTATGCGGAACCCTCAGATATCGGGTCCCGGCCATTGAGGAACTGCGTGTGAGATGGTTGGCGGGGGACCAGTGGCTCGTCTGACATGCTAACCACAGTGGCAGCGACCCCCGTAGCCACGAGACCTTTCGCATTCATTACTGTGGCGGCCTGAGGCAGCTGGGCGGTGACGGTAGCCACTCGGTAGCCAATGGAATCCCCCAGCTCACAAAACAAATGTGTTTGATGAGTCCCTGAGAGACCGCGTGCAAGTGCAATCATGTAAAAGTCGATATTGTTGGCGGGAATTGAGTTAATATTTATGAATATTTGAAGGCAAACACACCATTGGCTCTGCAAAAGCATAGCTTGAATCACACTTATTTCCGTAAGCCGTGACTGCTCTGGTGGTGAGTACCTAAAGCCCTATCAGTGACCGTATTTGGATGTGCCTCTTCCAGTGACCAACGTCAGTATAGTAGTAACATAGGACACTTGATAACTTGATTAGAGAATCGACATGCCAAATTTCAGCTTGATATGTATGTGCAGCAAGGCTGGAGCGCCTCATCGAACCAGGGGATAAGGTCACGACCTTATTGTCAGGGCATATTTTGAAATTGAATATGGAAAATTACACACTTTAGCAGGGTACTAAACCAGGGGTTCCGGACTCGCTTGACCCACACGGGATCTCCAGACATGACATGCAGTGCAGTTGTTTCCGGCTGTCGCGATCAGCCGAAGGGGCAGCACGCAGCCTGCCCCTCATTTCGTGGCCGCTACTATGTCATGGACTTAGTACAGCGTATGCATTACTTTTTTGCCAATTGGTTTGTGCATATCAAGAACTGATCAGGCAATTGCATTGTGTGCTTCCGTTTGGATGGCGGTCTTTTTCTCTCAACAGAGCGCCTTTGCCTCTGTATTCGGCCATGATCACATATATGCCAAAGTTCCCATGCATTTTGCGAAATGTTCTATACTTGAGTTTAGGCTCGGCAAAGTGCATTCTGAACGGATCGGCCCAAGGCCGGCTTCAATCTGTTGTTTTGCACTTTCGCCGCTTGGTGGCGCGGTGGTCGCTCAGATCAGAGGCACCGACAGGGAGTTCCCATCCGGGCACGCACCTCATCCATGACGACGTCACACTGAATGACGCAATGAGCCGACGTCTCACACGTGTTATCCTAATTACGTCCGGCAGGATTGACAGCGGCCGCGAGATAGTGTCGCCGACGGGGCCGGGCACGTCGTCCGGCGCCCATAACTCAGTTGTAACTCGGCCGACGGCGCGCTTATTGAATGTCCATTGATCCGGCGGAATTAGAGGGCGATTCGCGAGCCACCCCGCTGAGCGAGACGGACGGGCGAATCAATGACACCGGCGGCGCGACGTCGACCTTTGGGCCGGCCGGCGGGGCCCGTCGGCGGCGACGCTCGCCGACCTTTTGACCCGTCGCCGGGCAGCCGGCGCCCGTCGGCAGCGACGCCCGCCGACGCTGCAGCTGCGGTGGCAAGGGGTGGCGCCGAGAGGCCGTCAGGTCGCACTGCCGTCGGATTTGCGACACCGACCCTGTTCATCTGCCGAAATGACGTCCGCTGGCTGTCCGATACGTCCTGCACGTGAGGGGTTTCCTGGAGATTGAAGCGGATGTTGGTGTGTTGCTTCTCAGATAGTCGCTGACAGAGGGGCAAGTCCCCTGCAGTTTGGAGCGAAAGCCCAGGCCACATCGTTCTCGTGCGACCAGCCCAGCTTGAGCCGCGTCAATATGCTGTGAAGCCTGGCGAAAAGACTGGTATGCATATAAGGTACCACTGCTACATGCTTCTCCATTGAAGGTCAGTTTGCCGATGGACGCAATATATGTCTATAATATTCCGAGTTATTCACTTATGTCGTAAATAAACCGAACTTTCCAACAATTACTCAGCCAAATGTTCCTGAACAGTTTTCGGAAACTAGCTTCGAATAGTTAAATGTTTTTGACATATCGGTATGTCATCACATGCAGCCGAACAAATTACTGCCAGATATTGATAACGTGGTCAATTGCTACCAGATTTATCAAAGAGAGTGGATGTGCCAGGAGCGCTCTGTCCAATTGCGACGAGCTATTTCTGAGCTTTATCAGAGCAAGCTGTCATCCCGGAAAGAAATATACGTGATGCTATAACTACATTAAGAAACAATGCTAGGTTCCACCCATTTAAGCCACTTTTCGTGCTTCCTCGGTGTTCAACACCTTAGTTCCACACTGTCAGTTGAAGACATTTCTATCACATAAATGTACATAGTTAGGTGGCCATGCAGCTTTCTGCGTGTTTCCCGCCAGTATACATCGGTATATGCATTTTAAAGGAATGAATGCGATCCAGACATAGGCACATAATCTGTCAGGATACGGGGCTCAACTTTGAACACTTTTGTATTTTAAGAAGCACTGTATCTAGGGATGGAAAGCGGTTTTAGTGAACTCATCAAGGAGGTGCGGTGCGGCCGTAACTGGAGGAAGTGAACGAGTGTCCAACACCCCCGGCTGCCTCGCCAGCAGCGCCGTGCCCAACTGAGGACAACGGCGTAGGTGCCTTCGAATGCGCGATGGCTCATGCGGCCAGCTGGATGACAAGAAGGGATTATTGGTGCTCATGTTCCCTCCACGGAGTCTGAGTCTGTTCAATCTCCGTGCACAGGAAGGGACAGTGCTCTGGCTGCTCCTGTCTCCTCCACGGAACCTGAGCCTGTTCAGTATCTGGCTTACAAGAACGGACAGTGCTCTGGGCGCTCCTGTCTCCTCCACGGCGCCTGAGCCTGTTCAGTCTCTAGTTTGCAAGAAGGGACGGTGCTCTGGGTGCTCATGTCCCCTCAACGGAGCCTGAGCCTGTTCAATCTCTGGTTACAAAAGTCGACAATGAGCGGGGCCTGACTGTTCAAGCTGAAGAGTTCTGACCACTTTCATGGACCTGAAATCAACGGTCTGTGCGCAGCACGCCCTCCAACAGGGTAGCCTTAGCCATTCTCCAGGTGGTACGCGCGGATTGCCTACTTGGCTAGACGTTGCGTCTATGCCAAGACGTTCCCCGGCTTCGAGCTGGAGGTGCTTGGCCGCTTCGCTCGCGTGCACACCATCAGCATCTGTCAAATCAACAATAACCGACCCACGCAAACAGCAGCAAAGCGAGGCTCCGCAAAGTGAACTCGGCTGACGCAATAATGGCGCCTTGGAACCCACTGCCACATTGCCTAATTGAGTGCTGAAATAACTGCTGTAATGCTGGACTGGTGGTTAGCGTAAGTGCTGCCTTAATCGCTTGCTGACGCGCCGTACGTTTGATGCGGAACTGCGCGAGTACCGCTGGCGATCATAGCAACAGTTGCTTCGTAAGCTCCAGAAACTTATGGACGCCGGAGGTCGCATGACTTTCTCAAATTACTGTTTTGACGGTTATCCCTGTGCGCCCATATAGTGCACTGGTCGCTCCCAGATCTTGTGTGATCTGGTCTGGACACCATGACCCAGGTATGTAATTTTGGTTGCATGTGCGAAGTATGCCGTCATCGCTTCCATTGCAGGCTGCAGTGGCAAGCGATTTACATTTGCAGACGATTCACCTTTTGGCTTCCCCATCATTTAATCTTGGAAAATATCAGACACCTGCGACTAGATTGCACCTACGATGGATTTTGCTTTGCTAGATTGCTACCAAAACCTTCGGCTAGATTGTACCTCCGATTTCCCTTGCGTAAACTATGGTGAAATGATGATCATGAAGAGTTCCTGCACCTGAAGTGTACATGTCAGGCGGAGGCAGAACGATGTGATGGTAGTGATGGTGACTCGGGACGTGGATCTAGAAGGGGAACAGGGAAGGGGACCGGAGGAAAGAACTGGAAAAGGGCGTGCAGCAATGTATGTTTATGTTGGTTCACCGGAACGACCGCACAGCGGTGGATCCACCCCCCACATAGTGTCTTGAAATATAGTGCACCAGCGGGAATATTGGAATAGTGTGACTGAGCACCGTTATATATTTTTGATGACAAGCGTTCAAACCACACATACTGCTGGTGTTAGACCTAATATAAATCCAGACCTATTATGAATGAATTCGGACACTGAATCACCTTCATCTTCTGCTTAGCATACAGCACAATGTTTAAACAAAAGGGAGCACCGCGCAGTTCAGCACTTCTGTAATCAACAAAGCAGAATAACTGAAATAAACATAGCAAACGCGTGTAATGTCATTAAGCATGAACACATGAAATTGGGTGCATGTGAGCAGGTTCATTTCGGGAATAATGTAGAGTTCCACAATTTCCCGTATATTGGCGAATGGGAAGTGTTCTTGACAACACTAGCGACTTGTTTGATGTATATTGTTATTGCTATATAGTATCAAGGTCATGTTAGGCCACCGAGGTCAAGTCAGGTCAAGTTCATGACAAGTTAATGGAACCAAACTTGGTCAACTGGAATGTTGTCATAAATGCAAAAGTCTGTCATGCGATTGATGTCACTTCGCATGCTATTCCCTACACATCCTGAAAACTACCGTTTGACATTGTGTACGTCAGGCGTTTCCATGCTTCATTCATGTACTTCACTCCTTTCTTTGCGAAGCCGATTGCGCCGAGCCGCTAAACTGAGCAGTCGGGTGGGCTCCCGGTTCCGGAAGCTGGAGCAGGTAAAGACCTGATGAAGTGGTGCTATATAGGTGACCTGAGGTCAAATGTCGGTTCTAACATCTGTATTGCATCATTGGTAATGTGCAAAACATCACTGATAGCCATTTCGGAGCAATTAAACACAATCACAGTGGTCCACGACAATGACAGGCCAAACCACGCAAAACCAGAACAATTTGACACTTTTGACTCATTTGACCTTGAATATATTTATATTAGGTCATGGGATTTTCACGCAATAAAATTCACTACCGAGCCCATCCACCCTGTGAATTTCATTGCTCCAGCTTTAATAGGAGCCGAGATCTCAGGGGGTGGGGGGAGGATGGAATCCGTCCCCCACAAGTCCGCGTAATTTTCAGAGGCCCTCCAGGGCGCGTGTTAATATGTTCCTAAAAAATCGCAATGCGCTATGAGAGGCGTATCTTCCAACTTACAATGTTTTTAAGAAAGAAGCTCCACAGTCTTGCCAAGTATATCAATCACACAACTTCCATCCGCCGTTGCGTTGATAATAATTTAGCACCTAGGAGAATGTGAGTGAAAAATATTCCAGCATTCTCGAAGAAAGCCGACATGATTTATGAAAATACGAGCCATGACCTCCGCTGGAACGACGTGGAGGTTATGGGACGGGAAATCCAATTTAGGAGAAGGAAGCTGCTGGAATCCTATCATATTAGAAAGCCGCCACCAAAGCTGAATCGAGATAGGAGCTTAGAATGGTCGACCATCTGGAAAGTGGCTGATGTTAACTGGCTATACTCTGGGTGAATGGGGTGAGAAATATAGAAGTTTCAATTGTGACGTTCTTACCATCTCATTGCGGTTTTTTAAAACTGCATTGAAGTGCCAATTTCTTCACTGCTCGTGTGCTGAGCTTGGAACGTTGCAACATTATCAATTGTCGTTTCGTTTGGTATACCGATTTAGGATGGAGCCGCTAGAAGTCCAATAGCTCATGGTGTTAAGAAAGGGTCACTCCATGTAACGTTTATCATTGCTACTAGAATCCTCCGATTTCGCATTGTGAAATGTTCTAAACCCAACATTTCGACGTCTAAAACACTAAGCAAAGTGTAATGTTCACTTGCAAAAAGGAAGAGGAAAAAACGAAAACTCCAAAACACCATCCCGACCACCAAGCCGGCGACATGCACAAGCATCTTCACCACTCGAGTGTATATTATCTAACGTGATTTTGGTTAGTTATTTTGGTTTAGGGGCGCATAGACGGCGTTGGTCATACAACTCCCATAACATTGTTAGATGGTACCAATCGTCTTAGACGGTCGAAAAGTAGTACATGAACCTATAGAATACATGCAGGTCATTCCTATCTTCTAGTTTTGCATGACAATTAGGTGTGTAAATCGCTCTGAAGTCAACATCTGAAAGAAAGCGAAAAAGCTGTCCCGAAGTACACCGTGCGCGAGTAGTCACCCAAGAGACTGCGGAGTGGCGGCGACGGACGTCTCCAAAACGGCGTCTGCGATCATCAGCGGTGTTGGGTGAGTGTGCCCAAGCCGAAGGCGGCAGAGCACGACCTCGTCCCGCCTCATCCTGCGATAGGAAAAGGTCCACTCCCCAAGGCATGGCTTGATCGTTCGTAGTTTGTTGTCCAGTAAAGTTTTTCAGCTTTTCTGCATTTTTCCGAAACAAACGTCGTGATTGAACGATGATATTCGCTGGCGGGGAGCGGCATAGACCGCAGGTATGGGGCTTGAGCTGCACGTTCCGCAGCAGCATCCGCTGCCTCATTTCCAACGATGCCGACGGGGCTGGGAATCCAATAAAGGATGATAGCCTTCCCAACTTGAGCCAGTTATGTGGGACACCGCAGAGCATCCTGCACAATGGGGCCAAGTAGGTTAACAGCACTTATGCATGATTCGGCCGGCAACTATAAGCATGGTATTTCTTAGTTGTTCAGATGTTCAGATATCCTAGTGTTATCGTTGCCTACAACCATCAAGTATAGGTTGTAGGCAACGATAACACTTAGATACAAACACAATGAACATGATGGCTCACCTATTTCCTTTGCTGCTGAGGAAGGTCCATAAGAGAGGATGTTGTTTTTTATGGTAATGCAGTTTGTCACAGGGGTGGATTTTTTTTAGGCTAACTTACTGCACATTTATAATGTCAAGTGCAGCTATATTTCGGTACCACTAAGATTCTGAGATATCGTGATCCTGATCCTGAGCTGGAAATAAACCTCAATTGAGAGACCAGGGACCGAGAGACCGAGAACTGGGAGACCGAGAACCAGGAGATCAAGAGACTAAAAACCGAGAGACCGAGAGACCGGGAGACCGAAAACCGAGAGACAGAGAACCAAGAGACCAAAAACCAAGATAACAAGAACCAAAGGCTCGAGAACCAAGAGACCGAGAACCAGGAGACCGAGATATGGGAAGACCGAGCAACCGAGATACCGAGAGACTGAGAGACCGGGAGACCGAGAGACCGAGAGAGAGAGGGAGAGAGAGAGAGAGAGGAGAGAGAGATATCGACAGATATATCGGCAGATAGATCGATATATGGATCGACAGATAGATCGACAGTTAGATCGACAGATAGATCGACAGATAGATCGGCAGATAGATCGACAGAGGGAGAGAGACATCGGGAGAGGGGATCGAGAGAGGGAGAGAGGGATGGAGAGGGATAGAGAGGGGGACGAGAGGGGGATCGAGAGGGGGATCGAGAGGAGGGACCGAGAGGCATCGAGAGGCATCGAGAGGGATCGAGAGCGAGATGAAGAGAGATGGAGAGAGACTGATAGAGACTGAGAGAGACTACTGCGAAAGACTGAGAGAGATGGAGAGAGACGGAGAGAAATGGAGAGAGACTACCGCGAAAGACTGACTGCGAGTGGCTGACATTGACGGGCGGAGAGGGAGAGAGAGAGAGATGTTCCGGAACAAAATGGTTGAGTGACAAAGAGCAGCTCTATAATGTTCATTAGGCGGTATTCAGTTCGCTGATAGATGACGTCGAGCGGCCATCACGCTGTGGCATTGACGGAGAGCGGCGAAGAGCAAGGAAGAGCGGGTCGTCTGTTGGTAGCGACCGGCGTGCGAGGTGTGTGGGAGTAGCGACCGGTGCGCTGGGCGTGCGGGGGTAGCGACCGGCGTGCGGGTATGTAGCCGCCTGTGTCACCGCTTTTGCGCCGAACACAGCACACGGCTTACGAAGCTACTGATAGTGGCATCGTACCCGATTGTATATACAGCTCGTGTGCACGCACTACTGGATGCGGCCCCTTTGGGCATTACTTCTCGTGAACGTCGACAGTGAACGGTAGAACGTCTGCATTCTACTGTTGCATTCAGCCCGCAGTAGAGATTAGTTCTGCCGACAGATTCTGCTATTGATCGGGCCGCGCCTTGTTTGTGTCAAATACGCAGCTAACGGCAAATATTTAACTTTCTGATTACGTGACAGCTGAATGGAACAAAGCGAATACTAAATGAGTGCAACCAAATTGTGGGATACATACCAGAAAACGCCACGGTTGTTTTCGCATTTAAGCCATACGGAACGGAGGCCGAGGAATATTGATTATACAATTGGCACTTTAATGTGGTTTACTATAATATACGGGTGCTATATTGTTTTTCGCATCCATTGCAGATGATTGGATATATGGCGTAAGCAATGCAAAAATACCTTTCATTTATAGCCGTTTTCCTGAACAGTTGAGGAAAATTGATAGGATGCTTTTAGTTCATGTTGGCGCGACAAGAATCTGGGAGCACCATGGTTCATTAGTTACGCCCTCATGTACGGCTTTTGCACTTGGAGTACCTTTTGTTCGTACTTTAGCAGGGTGTCCGATACACCTTGAATAGTTGTTATCATATTTGAGACACAATTTGTGTACTTCAAGCCGAGTTAGACCACTCCTAGCTAAATGGCAAGCACCGAATAGTTGGAACAACATGGAGAAAGGACCGCGTACCATTACGGAAATTCTCATCGTCATGTTTGTGATCCTTGTCGATGCGAGTGCCACACACATACGCGCACGCACACATATATATATATACATATATGTGTGTCTAAACATACACACATATATGTATATATATATATATATATATCAATATATATATAAATTTATATATGTATATATGTATATAATATATATAATGTAAATGTAGGCATAGATGTATATTTAAATATATATATATATATATATATATATATATATATATATATATATATATATATATAAATATATACCAACATTTACATTATATACATGTGAGTGAGTCGGTGGGTGTTTGTTGATGCTCAAGTTCAGTGACGCTGAACCGAGTCTGCAAATTGGCTTCGCCCAATGACAACACAGCACCATCAAAAACAATGCTGTTATTTGCCCCATAATGCTTTCTATTTGCGAACTTTCTGCCAGCTTATAACGCCCATTCCAGTGATCATCAAAAACAAAATCCATCTCGATTACCGGCAAGAAATCTCAAACAAGACGGATAAGAACAACATGACATCGAGCGACGCAAAGGCGACGGACGCGCGTTCAGGTAATTTTGTGGTAATTGTGCGGCAATTGTGTAGTACTTTTGTGGTATGGCATTAATCAAGCGGGCAGGATAGCTTCACTTTTCAATGCTCATGGAAAATCAAGCAACTTCTACTTGTCCATGTGCATGACATTGTCAGCAAGTGCCGACGTTGTCCTGCTGATGCTATTACATCCTGTTTTCTACAACCACGTCCAGCCACATTTGATATTCGAAATCACGAAATGTCGCGTTGGCGACATTGGGAGATCCAAGAGATGGCTCAGCCACCCGTTCACAAACCTTCACTAATCGTTTCAGTGAGGCCGAAATGCACCGTATTTGTGTTGTCTATCGTTACTGACTATCACCGAAATATTTTATGATGTTTGGAACTTTTTTCCCGCTTTCTCGACCGATTTCTAACGTACGCAGTTCAGAAAGGGTCGTATTTTCTAGTGGCATATCGTTGTAGAGATGTGTATTGACAATGGTCATGGCTGTGAAGCCACAACATAGCCACGCATAAAATATCAAGTCGTTCCCGGATCATGAAGATCAATTTAACTTTAAACATTTCAGAATTGCTTGCAAAAAAACCAGGTTGCAGATAGCAGGAGATTCTCCCGTGCGCTCAGCTGCATCTTCCATGGTCCTCCTGTGATATCTCTGTGCGAAATCACTACAGGTATCGTTGAGTGAAGATGCTGATATTGGAGATCTGGGGATAGAGAGGCGTCGACTGCAAACGTAGCCAGAATCGTGGCCGCCGAAGGTTCTCTGAGTCCAGGCCAATATAGATGGCATGACATTGCGTGGTTTCCAGAGGCGGTGTGAGCCCTGTGCCTGAGAGGCGACAGACCAGAGCCATGGCTTCCAGAGGTGACAGACCAGAGGCATGGCTTCCAGAGGTGACAGACCGGAGCCATGGCTTTCAGAGGTGACAGACCGGAGCCGTAGTCTCCAGAGGTAGCCAGAGCCCTGTGCCTCAGAGGTAACGGACCGGAGCCGTGGTCTCCAAAGGTAGCCAGAGTCGTGGTCCACAGAGGTGGCAGGACACAGCCGTGATCTACAGAAGTGGTCAGAGCCATGGTCTTCGAGAGTGATCAGAGCTGTGGTCCAGACGTGAAAGGACAGAGCCGTGGTCTCCAGAGGTGATCAGAGTCGTGGTCCAGAGGTGCCTACGTCCGAAGGACCGTGCGTGGTCTGCAGGGACGGCCACAGCCACAATGTCCAGAGCCGACGAGACAAAGCCACAGCCTCGAGCGGACCAAGCTCACGGCTCCGGAAACCACCCAGAACTGCTCTTTTCATACCTCGAACAATGGCTGCGCCTCCGAGCTGGAATAGCCGGAGCGACGGGCGGCAAGCCATCCCTCGCGCCCGCGCCCATGACATAAACACATTGTGGAAACGATGCGAGCTATCGATCAGAGGCATTCTCCTATGATTTACTGTCAATAAACCCGGGGTCAATTTCGCAGAACGGCCTGCCGGCTATAGCGGCGGCATTTTATAGCGGCGCGTTGCCTGCCTCCTCGGATGACACGCGATATGAATGGAACGAGGCGACCGTGCCCATTCACCGCCAGTGGCACATCCATTATTCGGTGCCGAGCCGTCGAGTGATTCATGGCGCGAGGCTCGCTGGCACCCCGCCCCCGTCGGTGGATGTGTCACCGAAGCGCCTCCAGACGGCACCACATGACCAGTTGTCACTTGCATATGTTGGTTCGTATAGTACGTTTGTTGTGCACTTGAACATTAACTTATCGTACAAGCTATTATATCCAAGATATCTTATTATTATTGGAAATCTTAATGTGATTGCACTATATTTACCGCGCTCATGGAGGAGGATACTTGGAACTTTAGATCGTGCTATGGAAATACCATATGATATATATGTATATATATGTATGTATGTATGTATAAATAGATAAAATGTCATTTGTTTGCTAGGTAGAGCAAATTTTCATTCAGGCTAAGCCTCCAGAATCTTCCAAGAGTAAAAGATCCCCAGGATTTAGGACGTTCCCAGAAGCTGGAAATAGACTGGCGACTAGCTACAGCCCCTACCAGTGAAAATGCCCAAACCTTGGCTGGTCATGGTCAAGATAAAGAACACCAAATCTGATTACCTCGCACTGCAACATGTCGGTTATCCAAAAAGGTCAAGACACTTGCAATCGGTATTGGATGTTTTTAAGAGATCCTAAACGTGCCAAAGTTCCCAATACTCCAGACGACCAGCAACAGAAATTCGTATCTAGTTCACGGTGTACAAATACCCCCAACTTTCTTTTCAGCGCAGCCAACTTCCTTGAGAGCACCACCAACTGTTCCACCGAGCACCCAGACATTTGTATCAATAGTAGCCAAGTTAGTTTAGTATTGCATTGATGCATGCTAAAGATATCACAATAGTTAAGTCAGTAAGAGCAGTTGGCTTGATAGATGGGATAGAGTACCTAACCAGCCTGGCCTTGCTGTCTACAACTCTGGTTCAAGGCCCGGCAAAGCCAAGGCTAAGAATACTTAGTTGTCAGAAGAATAAGTGATAAAATATTTACCATGAAATGTGGTGTTATATATCGAAAACAGGATTTAATTACAACTGCGTACACCTTCCCAGCTAAGAACTTATTAGCAAATCCCACCACTGGACTTGCACCTTTACTCGGGAACCTGTCCTTTGCAAATAAATACAGATTCATCTGATTCAAGGTAAAACGAAACGTAAACCATACAATTCCAGAAAATTTTCTTCCCAGACCTGACATATTGGCACTTTTCGGACATTTCAAAATGTAATTTCGGGTATCTGAAAGTAAACTGACGGAACTTAGATTTGTTTTTAATAGGTAGGTGGAACTAAAGCCACTGAGCACCTGCAACTTTCCAAACAACGTTGCGTCTCTAACGATGGTGGTTTGCCACTTTGGGTTGAAAATGGAATTGAAGTTACCCGATGCCATACCCGGGGCGGCGCTAAGGGCCATTCGAGGGACGACACCACGAGCCGAAGATGCCTGATGACATTCCAGGGGCGATGCCACGCGCCGAAGGTGTCATACGAGGAGAGGCGCCTCGAGTTGAAGATTCTGTAATTAAGGGAGCATGAGTGGGGGAGGAAGTAGCAAGAGGAATTGTGCGTCAATTGTTTTCGCATAACGACGCACATCCCTTTGGCCTGCCTGTGTCGGCGGGCTGTGTGGAGTTGAGGAATAGTTCCCAGTCAGGGTGATATTCCGATTCCATTTGTCCGTTGGGACCGTGGTGTTTTCCATGCACTATTAGGTCCAGACAGGAGCACGATGAGCTATCCTTTCCATTGGACTCGTATGAATCAAGTTTAAAAGATCGCATCAATGTTATTTCAATTGTCAGGGTTCGCATGTTTGAAAACACATGGCTTCAAGCGATGGCCTTCTCCCGTACAGCTTAAACATTTTTTTCTTCTGAACAGCGTAGTCTTGCCATCACATTCTTGAAACGGTAATTAGTGTTTTTGTTATAGCATTTCGCGCTCTATTTTTTCCTTTTGGTCGGATATGTTCTTTTACGTTTGCTTCAGATGCAGATGCAGATGCAGCTTCAGTTTCGTGATATTGCAGGTAGCATCCTAAAATGGATAGAGTTGTGGCTTTCAGACAGACAGCAGAGAGTGATGCTAAATGGTACAATGTCATCATACTAATTTCCTTAATGGAGTCCCCACGAGTCAGTACTGGGGCCACTATTATTCATTATAGTTGTAAATAACATTGAAAGAGGCCTAAGCAGTAAGGCTTTTAAATTTACGGATGATTTGAAGTTATTTAGAGCAATAACAGGACATAATGAGCAGGTCTCGCTGCAGAATTACTTAAACGAACTTGTGAAGTGGTCCGAACAATGGCAGGCGGAATTCAATTTTCATAAGTGCAAAAGCATGCATGTAGGTAGGCAGCATATGAAGGTTAGGCTTGAAGGGTGGCCAAGTACCATCTGTAACTCAAAAGGAGAAGGACTTAGGTGTCATTTTGAAAACAAAATTTGGGTCATCAGAACAGACCAAAGAAGCCAGAAAGAAGGCACTAAGAAGGCTTGGGGCAATAAACAAGAATTTATCATGAAAAAGTGAGGAAGTCATCTGGAAGCTTTACTGTGCTTATGGCGGGCCGCATTTGGAATATTGTATCCAAGCTTGGTCCCCTAGTTATGCAAAAGTTTGTTGGCTGTTAGAGAGTGCAAAAGTGGGAAACAAGAATGGTTAATGTTATAAGCAATCTAGCATATTAGGAAAAATTGAAGAAATTGAATATCTTTTCACTTGGACATGGAAGACCGAGAGGAGATTTCATCGAGATCTATCAATTTGTTCATGGTCAGGAACAGGGACATATCAGGGAAATGTTTGAATTTAACAAAAAATGATGCAATTAGAGGTCATCAATCCTAAATGAAAGTTAACTTTGTTAGCTGGCCGTAGTGACGGCTGTTTCTTTTGCTGCCCTTAGTGACAAAATTTGGTAAATGGATCGCACCTGGGATGATTTGAGCTCGACATGCATGCTTGAAGGCGCGTAGTTGTGTAAACTCTGAAGGCAATACGCGTCTACGTGATTCCACTGGATTTGAACACTAATCTCGCTGTCTCCAGCAGCTCTTTCGGTGCTGGCCTTGGAAACACTGAAGACGGCGCGTTCATATCTGATTCACGCCCAACCTCATTCCACTACACTGCTCTGTCGTATTCCCAACACTCGGCTAGTTTAACGAGTGCTGAAAATAGGTCACGACTAACGCCAATAACAGTCTTCCCTGTGTTGACCATGCTGCTAATTGTGCGCCAACAGAGGCACGGAAAGGACAAAGTTACTAATGACTACCTTGAGATTCAAAATGTGCAAAGTCGCAAACAGTGGCAGCACACAAGTCGGCTTAACCCGTTTATCTGTACACACCGGCGTTTGTGCATGTCTGAGAGGTCATGTTGAGGCGGCAGGTGCGGCCTGCATTCTTGAAGCATCTCCAACTGTGAGCGAACGAAATCATCGTCAGCCCGAAAGAAAGAGCAATGTGAGTCACGACTGGTGCTCCCGGTTGCGCCGCCCTTCAATGATGAGCCGCGATCGTGGATGGCCCACGCTCCGGTCGCCCCCGACCGCGCCGTTGATCCAGGGGAGGCGCTCCTGGTTTCTTCTCCTGTACCCCAGCTGTGCTGCTCTCTTGGAGCTCTCCTGAAGCTGCCGCCGCCACACCTCCCGTCGTACGCCGCTGCCTCCGTCGTCACTGACGCACACATTTCCACCGAATTCCGGGAAAACTTTTCCCCTATTTCAGACTTTGTTGGAAAATTAATAACGGGGTTCTATGCAATAAATTTCCTGTCGCGTTTAATCAGACCCCGACAAAGACGATCTTGACAAGAGTTCCGTCAGACAAGTCTTGGTCCCTCCATGCTATCGAGCCGGCTGCGTGAGGTGGAGGAGTCGGTGAGGGAATGACAGAAGAGCCAGTGCAGCGAAGTAAACAGGAGTATGTGAGAGAAGGAAAGAAGAGACAGTGAAGTGAGGAAAGGAAAGAAGAGATAGTGAAGTGAAGAGGAGTCTGTGAGGGAAGGAAAGAGGAGCCAGTGAAGTGAAGTATGTGTGGGAAGGAAAGAAGAGTTAGTGAGGTGAAGATGAGTCTGTGAGGGAAGGAAACAAGAGCAAGTGAAGTGAAGAGAAGTGTGTGAGGGAAGCAAGGAAGAGTTGGTGAAGTGAAAAGAAGTATGTGAGGAAAGGAAATAAGAGCTAGTGAAGTGAGGAGAAGTCTGTCAAGGGAGGAAAAAAGAGCAAATGCAGTGGATAGGACCCAGGACCTGACGAAGCGAATGGTTTGTATTGGTGTGCATCCATGCTACAGGAGTGTGTTATTATGCTACGGCGGAACGTTTGTATGTTGCAGTGGGGTGTAAGTACATCGTCTCTAGTGTGCTTTGAAACTGATGTCATGTTTAAGATTGGCTGTGCCTCGGGGTCGCCTCGTTCTCTTTCCCATCAGCTTGTTACAACTCTTCTACGTGCCAAGACAGAGGGGAGGCTTGTATTAAATTTCCATCCACTCCGCCTGGGAGGAGACGGAGCTGGATTTTGGCTGGAGGCGGTTTTAGGTTGCCAATGCTGATGTCGCACCATAATAACTGCAACCAGGGGTGTTGTTATATATACTTTTGAGGTGGCAACCCCCCGAAAGTTGGCTTTGCCCACACAAATTATTTCAACTTTCAACATAGGGCCTGATGTATGCCCCCAATTATCCATGATGTATCCATTTGGGCCTGTCCATTGCTTTCTTGTATTCGACCCAAATCATTTTCACAAATCAACACCCATGACAGCAACGCTACATTGTCCAACCATTCAACCACTATCCTTGCAATGAGCGAGAACGGTTTCATCTCTTTGTTTCCGGTTCCCGATTTTCACCGTTACAATGCAGCCTTCTATTTTACGTATCCGTTCCAATCTCACCGGGGAGATGGAAAGATGAAGCTGTTGGCCAACGACAATCGATAGGGGCGTTACGTCCAGAGCCAATTTCGGCTTGTTTACTCGGCCGCCTGCGGGCAGCGGCGAATTAGGTTGGCAAGCCTCGTTCATTGTCGGTGCGAGATATTGCCGTTGACGCCAGCTCGCCGGTTTGCGGAACAGCCGACACAGCCGACGGCGCCGACCGGATCGCCGGTATGGTCAGGGCGCCGGAGTGGCCGCGGAATGGCGACGAGATCCGCGATGATGTCGGCTCAGTCGGGACGGCAGCGGCGGTCGCGTCGCGAACGGCCCAGGAAGCTGGCTCCTTGAGAAACAGATGCCGCCTGGATGATTCGTGATCTTGTGTTTGCTGCCGTTGCCGATTACATGTCTGTAGTTGAGCTTCGGAGAAACGTCGGTCGGGATTCCACTGCGTTGTTCGAGATATGTTGCAGGGCAAAAGTTTACACAAGTGAAACAAATTCTGATCTGCAGTTGAGAAAACGGGATAGTGTGCTGATATGGTGAACTTCAAGTCAGCAGCTCACACCAACGGGGGAACCTTTGCGGGCCGTCTGGTTAGAATGTTGTACGGCTAGGCTCTGTACATGTTCACTGACATGCAAGGGTCTCCCCGTCTTGGTACGACGGGTTCGAGTCGTTCGGTACACTGATTATTAACGCCTCGGGCTAGGATGGCCAGTTGGCAACTGACCAGGCAAGGTTGGGGAGGGGAAGGGTGCAGGCACCAGGCGGCCGGTCCCACAATGTGGGTACGTTAAGCTCCAGATCAAAACTGTGCTTTCGAACTATCGGGAGATATACTCAGGTGCAATACTACAAGTTTGCGCTCAGCATTAACTTTGAATTTGTAAGGTCTCCCCAACAACAATTTAACCTATATTCATTTGGAGAAAGATATAGCATGATTGCGTAATTAGTCTGATGTCTGATTGTAGGAATATTACAAAGAAACATTGGTCCTTTGTCGAGACCCCAGTTATACTGGTTTGAGTGCGGTTGGACGACGCACACTGGTGATGCATAACTAAGCACGACCATGGCATCTGGACATCTCCACCATGACGTGCTGTACCTGGGCATACTGCTGACTGACGGGGCATCAGCTTATCAGACTGAAACCGTATCAGAGGATTGCTACTCTTGGCTGGCGACATGGGGCGTTCCATTGTTACCGAGCACACACCACTGAGACACACACAAGGGCACACCATCAGCCACAGTCGTGTCCACAGGATGATGTCGGAGAAGCCACAGTCAGGGAGGGATCAGGCCGGGTATCACCAGCCAGGGATCATGCCCGAACTGATGCAGATATGTGCTTAAGCAGCAGATTAGGTGATATTGACAGGCGTTTAGGTTACAAGCAGTGAAACCTTGACTTGTTTCAGAACGAGCTAAACTGCTAAGCGCGTTGAGCGGCGTTGATCTCTCACACTTGTTGCTCATTGGCCACAGGCGGTTGGAAGCTCACCACATTGTGAGATGCGATCTCAGAGCATGTCTATCGGAAGTGATGCACGTGAACTAGCAATCTACGTCTCTCCACCTAATCATCCCCGGCCGAGATGCCACCCGAGGGCATAGTGGTGTACAACAGGGCAATTTGTAGTGAATGGTCACTGATGAGACAAATTGATCAAGGGGCACCTAGACTAAAGAAAACTTGCACCATTATCAAGAATACTCTTGACAATTGGCAGGACTGGGCAACAGGGCACAGCTGCTGTGGTGAAACCAAGGAGTTGGATGGGAAACTTCCACCAAGTTAGCATGCTACAAAATGCCCTTGTCTACAACGTTTTAATCGAATACCTCCATCAGCACACCGTTCCGTTTATAAATGAGACTGATGACTGTTAGTGCGGAACACGGTTGCCTCCTTACCGCCAATAAGACATTCATTGCATATATTGTACAGTGTGCTTACATCACCACCAGCTGTCTTACTTGCGATGTACTTGGACGCTCCGGAGGCCAGACCAGCCTTCTCAAAGCGGCCTACCAGGAAACATGCACAGCGCATTTCGTGAACTGTCTGCGTGACATCGAGTCGGCAATAGCTCGCTCTTCGAAACCTCGGAATGACGTATCGAGTGAGACAGTGCCACGTAACCGTCTGATACGCTCATCTAGCTGTGGTGCGGCACAGTATGCCTACCGCGTACTCGATACTCTGCAGCATATTCAAGTGCCGAAACACTCCACCTGACTGCGAAGGTGCTTTTGACGCCGATATTGCCTTGTGGCCCGGTCGGCCATAGATATAATTTGACCTCACTTGTAAGGTCAACAGGCGTTGCGATATGACCTGAAGTTCGTTTCTGGCCTGAACTAATCAAACTGGCCGTACAGATATGCACTGAAAGGACTGAAAGGCTATTCATTCGTGTTCCACGGACTGAAATTGATACTTGAAGAATTGTATCAATGTTGCCGACGAACATATGCAGTGATCTCCGGTCTCGTCTCCGGTAGTACCCACCATCACAGGGGAATTCATGTCACCCCAAGCGAGTTTCTCTGGGCCACCGGAAGACGGTGAAAGACAGCGCGTCACCATGCTATATCACTAATTGTACATCCTTTCCGAATATTTTGCTTTGCATGTGTGCAGTTGTGATTTTTGGACACGTCAGCTGCTTTGGCTATATTGCGCCCATAACTAATATGTTAGGTGTACTTCAGGTGATCAAACGAAATTTGTACAAAAGCAATGACGGAACGTGAAGAACACACAAAGGCATGCTATTGCATGAATCATATTACCGTGGCGCGACAATCACCGTGACTCTGGTAACATTTCCTGGGTCATGGTATGCACCATGATATGACTATCACCGATCACCATGACTATGATGTCATTTCCTGAGTCATGCTACCCGATACACCCATGTACCACCTTAATGACCATTAAGTGGTAATATGGCCCATTACTAGTGTCATGGGCCATATTACCATGACGTGACTATCACCTTGACCGGTGACATTTCCTGGGTTATGTTGCCATGATATGGCCATTGCCGTGCCTCCGGTGCCATTGTCTGTGGCTTGTTATCATGCTATATAATCACCGTGATTGTTGCCCTTCCCTGGTTTATGCTTCCATGATATGACCATTACTGTCACTGTGGTAACATTCTCTGAGTCATGTTACCATCACATGACCATCATCGTGCCTATTACCATTTCCTGTCCATAGTACTATGACATGTCCTTCTGTGACTCTGATGCAACTTTCTGGCCATAGACAGTCATGACCATTATCGTGACTATTACCATTTCCTGTGCCATAGTACTATGACATGGCCTTCTGTGACTCTGATGCAACTTTCTGGGCATGGTTTGCACATTTTGCTTGCTGTCGCAGACTTTGATTCTTTTACTTAAGCTAATATGATGAAATAATTGACACTTTCTACTTGTAGATATCACTAGTCAACATTGCCTCACTAGTGATATTCAATGGTCCACATTGAGGGCAGTTGTGTAAATTCCATGATAGGCCAGCCGGCACCAATCTACAGTTTTAGTCAGCCAACTTATGCACTACTTTCAGTAAGCCAACTAGCACGTTGGCTTACTGAAATTATAGATTGATACCTATCATGGAACATATCAATTGGTACCTATCTATTGGTATATATTGGTACTTATAACCTACCTACCTACCCATCATCATAGCACCTATGGCCTATCATGCAATTTACACTTCTGCCCTCACTATGGACGATACGTCCACCCTTACCCGAGACATACTTCCACTACAGTTGCATGGTGTGCAGATCACTCACCACAAAACAAAATGTCTTTGCAGGCGACAGGACAACACAGCGCGCCCCATGCCCTCACGACAGCAGCGGCGCTCAGAGACGACAAACAGCGGCAGCAGGCTGCGAGGGCGACAATCGACACACATTGTCAGTAGCCGTATTGCACGGCGAGCACGTCTGGCCAGTGGGCAGCGCGTGCCCGACACCACCCCTGGAAACACGTGCTCGACACCACCCCCGGCAGTACATGCGTCACTCCGGGCCGCCTCATTTCCCGGCGGCCAGCCGTCGCCAGCCGTCGCCAGCCGTCGCCAGCCGTCGCCAGCCGTCGCCAGCCGTCGCCAGCCGTCGCCAGCCGTCGCCAGCCGTCGCCAGCCGTCGCCAGCCGTCGCCAGCCGTCGCCAGCCGTCGCCAGCCGTCGCCAGCCGTCGCCAGCCGTCGCCAGCCGTCGCCAGCCGTCGCCAGCCGTCGCCAGCCGTCGCCAGCCGTCGCCAGCCGTCGCCAGCCGTCGCCAGCCGTCGCCAGCCGTCGCCAGCCGTCGCCAGCCGTCGCCAGCCGTCGCCAGCCGTCGCCAGCCGTCGCCAGCCGTCGCCAGCCGTCGCCAGCCGTCGCCAGCCGTCGCCAGCCGTCGCCAGCCGTCGCCAGCCGTCGCCAGCCGTCGCCAGCCGTCGCCAGCCGTCGCCAGCCGTCGCCAGCCGTCGCCAGCCGTCGCCAGCCGTCGCCAGCCGTCGCCAGCCGTCGCCAGCCGCCCGCCGTCGCCAGCCGTCGCCAGCCGTCGCCAGCCGTCGCCAGCCGTCGCCAGCCGTCGCCAGCCGTCGCCAGCCGTCGCCAGCCGTCGCCAGCCGTCGCCAGCCGTCGCCAGCCGTCGCCAGCCGTCGCCAGCCGTCGCCAGCCGTCGCCAGCCGTCGCCCGCGTCTCGACCTCGCGTCAGGTCGGCTATGCGCTGCTCAGATTGAGCACAGCGTCGTCGGTAGGTGGTTCAGACTAATTAGAAACGTGATCCAGCTCGACATAAGGCAAGCCCCACCTACCAGGGCATGAACTAGCCGGTCGGTGGTGCTGTAGAGCTCGCCGGACACATGCGAAGACGAGCTGTCCACACAAGACATTTATGTGTGTGACGAATGAGAGCGAAGGCCGAGGAAGGCTTTCTTAAACTGCGATTTTGTAGTGAAGAATCAAATTGGCTAGCAAGGCCGCATCAAGTCAGTTCAAATCAGCTCTTATTAGACCACATTAGGGCACGCAAGATCCCACAAGGGTCATAACCACTTGAGGGACATGCATTTTCCGATGATTTACCGCAAAATCGTGGAACATTGCACACCTACATGACATTATTTTCACAGGTATGTGTCGCTAAGTTCACATACATCTGACGATATCCTCACAAATACATAGGGTTCTTTCCAGTTCTTCCGGACTAGTAGCATGCTTTAAGTAACCGGCCCTGGGCTGTCTTTTCTCCCCATGCGCGATTTCGATATGTGGGATCTTGTTTTCCAGTTTGAACACTTGTATCAACTATGATTATTTGAGCATCGCAGTGTTGTCAGGGTGTGATTTAATCCGTCCCGTCTCGGGAGAGGGGAGTCTTCAACCTCCCCCCTCAGGTCTTTCGCGTATAGCGGACGAACGGCGCGCGGTAGCGCGCCCAAATTTTGGATACCTTTTTCCACATCAATTTGACATGCAAATTCCAATGTTTTAGGTCAGGTCATTTAGGGTCAACGAGTTATCCAAGGTCAAGTGAGGTCACCTCCAAAAATGTTCAACCAGTCGTCACGCTTTAACGGATACAGATATTTGAATGAAATTTTCAGCGTTTGCTTATCTTTACGGATGCAACAAAACATGCGAGTTTACTTTTTTTTCGTTTTTGACTACATATAAATTTTGCGTGTTTGCCAAATTGCAATTCAAATAAAGGATTCTGGCTAAAGTAAGCATTTTTTATTAGGGAAAGTTGACTTCCAACAACGTTTCTCGGTCTGCTCTACCCATTGGGAAAGGAAAATTAAAGAAAACTTGAAAACTCAAAATCTTGAAATTTCAAAAAAAAATTGTGGGGGGAGGGGTGCAAACAAATTATAATCATAGTCGACTTCGCTGTCCTTTTCTCATTCCAAATAAATTTTGTTTTTCTTTCATATATCCACAAAATGCTATTCATACTCCCTAGAGTCAAAAACATAATGTAAGTTGTGAAAAGTCGTGAAAATCTAGTTCCCCTGGTGACGTCACTTTTGGGGGAATTCTTTTGGAGGGTGGACTCGGACCCTACTCGTCGAGCGCTTCCCGATGACACCTCTTTCGTTTTCGTGCGATGCTTAGTTTGGATTTTAGAGGGGGGTCTTCTACCGCCACCCCCCCCCCACCTCCTCGAGACTGGGCATGGTGATTTCACTAGAAAGACGGCGCGGGTTAATGTGATGATATAATGGGGTATGATATTCATATTAGATGGAGGATAACATTGGTTTGTATTCCCGCAGTTCGGATCACAAACCCATTTTTCCAAGCACTATTTCACATAGCACACAAACTGAATGCTTGGATTATTGCCGTTAATGCATTTGGGTGCGAAGATGTCTCGAGACTTCCTGAATGTACGAAGGCACATTGTAGGACACATCTGGAGCCTGATAGCTACAAAGGTTCATTTCAGGTGACTATTTGTTTAAGATAGTAACACCCTCCTTTGCGTGTGAAGCAGATGTGTATTTTGAATATTACACGTTGAACATCATGTCATTAAATTTATATAATTTGATTCCTTGGTCGCCGTTCTGATTATTGGATGCTTTATCCAAGCTCATGCACCATGAGCAAGCATACGGTTGAGGACTGCCCGGTCTTTGCATGTGATCTGGAAAGGAAGTGTTATGCTTGGTAAGATATTGTGTTGCTAACGAAAATTGTAATCCACATTTCGTATCACCAATTAATTTCGGTTTTTTGTTGTCGTGTCAGCTAAGACATGGCATAATGTATATGATCTGCATGCTATTCATTACTTCAACCAACCATGGTTTAAAAATTTTGCATTTTTAACCCGTCCCGTCTCGGGGGGTCTTCAACCGCCCCCCTCAGGTTTTTTTTTCGCGGATAACGAATGAACGGCGCGCGGCAGCACGCCCAAATTTAGCTTACCTTTTCCCACATCAATTTGGCATGCCGTTTCAAAATTTTGAAGTCAGATCATCTAGGGTCCACGAGTTAGTCAAGGTCAAGTGAGGTCACCTCCAAAAACGTTCAACCAGTCGTCACGCTTTAACGGACACAGATATTTCAATGAAACTTTCAGCGTTTGCTTATCTCTAGGGATGCAACAAAACGTACGAGAGGAATTTTTCATTTTTTCCGTTTTTCACTGCATATAAATATTGCATATTTGCCTATTGCAGTTCAAATCGAAGATTCTGGCTAAAGTAAACATTTTTTGTTAGGGAAAGTTGACTTTCAACAACGTTTCTTAGTCTGCTCTACACAGTAGAAAAGAAAAATTAAAGAAAACTTGAAAACTGAAAATTTCTAAATTAAAAAAAAACATTGTTACTTGGGGTGGGCGGGGCAAAAATGTATGACACTGGTCGATTTCGCCGTCTTTTTTTAATCCATAACATTTTTATTTCTCTCAAATATCCCCAAAATGAACTCCCCAGAGCCAAAAACACAATGTAAGTCATGAAAAGTCGTGAAAATCTAGCCCCCTAGTGACGTCACTTTTGGAGGAAATTGTTCTGGGGGTGGATCCGAGCCCTACTCGTCGAGCCCATTCCGAAGACATTTCCTTCGTTTTCGTGCGACGCTTAGTTTTGATTTTAGAGGTGGTTCCTATCCGCCCCCGAGACGGGGTGTGAGGATCTGACCTGAAACGGCGCGGGTTAAAAAGGATTGGATAACGGATAGATTGGTATATATCTGGCACGAATATGGACACGGATTGAATTGGATCACGAGCATATGGATTGGACGGAATTTTAAAATGTCAACCCGTGTTATGCTCTCGAGGACATGCAATTGGCTAGGTCGGCAAATTTGTTCGCTTTAATCCAATGTTGTCTTCACGTCGATCATGCAAATGGTTTTTGCGTGCAGCTCTTCCAACGCGAATGCCGACGGTATTTTCACACCATGATTTATGCGCGGCAAAACTTAACTTGATTTCCCAAGCTCCATCTCAGGCCGCAGTCGGAATTGGACGATCGGTCCAGAATGCAGAATGCCAAATGCAGAACAACTACACTTGCGCAAAACCGGCCGCTACAGACCATCGGTGCGTGGCAGAAGACCGGTCGTGGTATCGGAACGCTCCGAGGAGCACTGTTAGCTCAGTCTCGACCACTCACAGGGCCGGGTTAGACAGGATATTATCCGAAGGGTATCTAAATCACACATGCTCATACTGAATATCCTAATTTCCAGTGTACTCACCACTTTCTTTTTCTGAGAAACTTTAGGGGCGCGAAACCGAGTACACGTGGAAGCATGTATGGGAAAGTTTGACAATTCTTGATGGGGCCCAATGCACGGAGTCGGAAAGTGCCGCCAAATTGGTTGGTGACGCCCACCCTATAAAGCTCCCTGCTAAGAGAGCAAGACGTTTGTTGGGTCAAGGCAAAAATGATGTGGTCAGAGGCCGACCAGAAGTGTTGGAAAATGCACCTCTGGACGCGGGTTCCCGTATCCGTGGTGGCGGTTATTGTGACTTTACGACGCTCTCAGCAGCTGAGAACATTTGGCGTCACCTGTCTCTCACCCTGGCAGGGAGGGCGGTCGCCGCGGGCAATCGAACCCCTTACCTTTGGCTTGCCAGACGCTCAGCTTAACCACTGAGCCACCGATGCCCTGTTTGCCCGTACCAACATATACAACTCCCAACCTAACTTCTTGTTGTCTTAAAAGTGTTCTATGATTGTATCATCCTGATGTGGATTGTAGAAGCCAACTGGTTAAATTGCTCCACTTCTACATGCTACCCTGCATCTCAGAAAACCATAATATCACAGGTCTGACATTATGCCAAAACATAAAGCTTCATGCTGCCCATACTGTACACTGCAATTGAACTACAACGCAGCCCTGTTGAAGGTGCTTGGGAAGAAGTACCCCACAAAAAAAAAATATATAAGGCATCATGACTATCTAGCCTTAATACCCCCTTGCACTGGCCCTATTGATAAAATTTTTTTTTTTTTTTCCACCAATAAGCAAATGACGAAGAACCAACCAAGTGCACATTTTAGTTTTGACTAAACGTCATTCCCGCGTATATATTATATATATTTTTTTTTATATATATTTTTTTTTTTTTATATTTTTTAATAATTAAATTTTTTTTTTTAATTTTATTTAAATTTATTTTAATTTTTTTTTTTTTTTTTTTTTATAATTTTAATATAAAGGGGAAATTTGGATGTTAGTTTAAAAGTTGGTAAAATATAAAAAAAAAATTGGCACGTGGGGTTACTTTTCTTTTTATTATTTTGTTTTGGTGTTTTTTTTTTATTCTAGCATCAACCCCATGGACCATCAAAAGACCCTGTCTCGATCCAGGCGCGTCCCACCACACCCATCAACCCTTGAGTGTTTATTCTACCGTCGGAAGATATTCAGGCCGAGCTGCGCGATCGGTTGGAAATTAGCCTTAGAAATAGACAACCAGTCATATGACCAAAAACAAAGTATGCAAAGTCATCGGTATTTAACAACCCCCCCTCTCTCCCACCCCCCCCCAAAACCCCCCCGGAGAAAATTTTGGCGGCGGGGGGCGGATGGGGGGACAGCTTGGCCCACAGTTTGGGAGTAATCGGTACTGTAGCAACCTGCCCCTGTACAAGTCGCTCCTAAGTATTAATACGTGCAAACTTATAACAAAATTATCAGCATTGGAATTACATTTCCAGGTTGCAATTTTGCATCTATCGGCTGGTACCCGCCGCGAATTTGCAACAGTTGCAGTTACTCCATCATACATCACATATTTAGTTTTCTCCCAGAATATTCGATTCCACGTTGAGCATGTGGGGCTCAAAGCGGGCAGTCGATCCGTGCTCTGCGCCAACCAGCGCACTCGTAAGAATATCCTAACTATAGTCAACTGCCATATTCGTCACGAAGATGTGAAGCAAATGAGTTAAATCCATCCTCCCGTTTGAACCAAACGTAGAGTTAAGTGCTGATCCTATTGCAGACTCATTATCGAAATTAAATCCGCTGTATAGCATTATTATTCGCCATTGGCTTAGACAGCTGCTCTTGCATCCGCATTGCCCTTGCCGACCTTGCATATGTTCAGACGTTCCCACGAATACTGTTCTTTTCTTCATCTGTAAAATATCCGTGCTATCGGCGCTACATAACCAGTTGCAGTTGATGCGCCCCTAAGTCCTAATAATCAATCAAGCACTCAAACAGTCATAGGATATTTAGTGATATATAGGATATTTAGTGATACTTCGTTTAGTCATAAATATATTAATTCGTAATTATGCTTCGTGAAAAATAGGAAGTTATCCAAAACATAATGACGGCTGCCCATTGCGGCAAACACTTCATTTGACCATGATTAATGAAATAAGGCCACGATTCAAGGTCGTGATTAATTATATAAGGGCATGATTAACTACTTAAAGACTTAATCCATGATTTAAGTTATCGCTAATGAGTTCCGATCGTGATTAATGGTTCAAGCCCATGATTAGTTGCTTAAGAATATAAAGCATGTTTGATGTCCACTACATAGGTTCGACACTTTCGAAGTGACGCATGCGTAGTAGCTATCATCCTGAAGCTTAGTTAGATTCTTCGTCGGATCCATTCCTTGCGTGATTATTGGCAACTTCCAACATTCGTCTATTCACACAACTGGCGATATCTCAGCAACATTTCCGCGATATTTTTTGCCAGAGTAGCCGATGCACTCGTCGATTTGGCCGGTGCGCCGTGTATTTGCCGACGCGATCTGGCGCCGATCCGCGTGGGAGACCGATCCGGAGCCGCGTGGGAACCGGCCGGCCGGACGGCGCCGCCGACACGCGCGTCGGTCGTCGGTGCCGACTGGCTGCGCGATTAGCCGGCCCGGCTGACGCGACAGCTCTGGCCCGGCGCTCGTCGTCGACGGTGGTGGGGGTGTCGGCGCGCTCCGCTCCTCGGTCAAAGGGCGCCGGCGCCGGCGACACGACTCTAATTTGTGGAAGCACACGAGCCGTTGACTCCACTATTTCGTGCTGATTGGCCGTGGCGAGGTCATATCAAGCGTTCGCATTGCACGGCAAATCGATAATAGCATAGCGTTAAGTATTATATATTCGGAGAAAAATAATGTCGTGTGGTTATCACATGCGTCGAATCCAGTTGCGAAACTCATATTTTTAAGAAGAAAAACCAGATCAACGATCAAGTAGTTATAGACTCGGGATTTTCAAATGACATTTAACAGGGGTATCTATCTTCATACTCAATGTATGGTATCTCTCAATGTCGACATCTTGAACTCAATGAAGAACAATAGAAATTGTGCAAACGTAATGAACTCACAATAATCTACTGCATCTTTTGGCCATTTCGGACTATTTGCTTACGGGCTGATTGATGTCGTGATATGTCGCCCAACGTCACCTGACCTATCTAAACCTCCGGGACAGTCACAATGCTATTATAAAAATTGCAGAAATCAAGTTATGAATTTAATTTTTCGAGACGTCAATTAAATATAGAGGTCTCCCTTAAAACTCTGCGTATCTGTTTTAAAGATGGCAGGCATGTTGTTTTTGGCTGGTTTATCGTTGCCAGGTTTAATATGTGGTTTGGACGGTATATTACCAATATACGAGCCAATTGACGTTTCAGATACGTGATGATATGATAATGTTATTCACCTGATCTTGAGTGTTGTTGGGTCAAAAATTGAACAGAAATGATACAATTTTTTCCCGAATTTTGGTAGGTGTTCCATTCCACGACAAGTGAAAGGGCCATCGTAACATCCTACACATGCTTCGATGAAAATACTTCTACGCTGTCAGGTTGTCTCTCTGTCTTTCTCATCCAGTTCTGCAATGCTTAGAATGCTCTGAATAACAGTTAAGGAGCTTCGAACATTGCTGGGAGGTCACCCATCAGTGGTGTCTGTGGAGGCGTGTAACACAATAACGAGCCATACAACGGTGAGACAACGGTGAGAGCGTAACGATGAAGGACAGTCTTTTGTATTCGGCGCTGTGCTGAAACCCTGCTTTTAACTCATCCAGCATCTGGTCTATTGGCGCCACAATTAGCTTACCAGTCAGGCTGGGCGTCCTGGCCCTTCGATATCCTGCATAGGTATACTGCTTCCCAGCACACCTAGCTACCATTGGTTTCACAAATAGCTTGGCAATCTGGCTGAGCATCCTGGAACCTGTAAATCCTGGATAGGTAAACTGTTTCCCGCCACACCTATATCTATGCAGGATGTTCGGGTGTCAAGACTGCCAAGCTATTTGTGACGCCAATTATACCTGAAGTGCAAGAAGCAACGGACCACCAGTCGGCGATAGTAAATGAAGTCGCATCGTTTGAACCATCCCCGCCAACATTGATGATCAACTGGTGGGTGATCATTCAGTGTTCTGACCCACCCTCCTCGTAATGTCTCCGAGAACTGCTAAGAACATTATTTTCATTAGCATTCTTCAAATTGACCTGTTGATCTCGGAACAAAAGATAGAGTTTATTGGTAACCTTGTCCATCATAACATATCAACGCCGACGCGGACCACTCATAGCTACCGATCGGACACTTTCCATGTTGTCAAAGGAAGACCCTTTAATTGAAATGAGGCAGCGGGGTGGTGGTTTGAATTGCGGCGTATGTTGTTTTCAAACGTGCCGTTTGAAACAGCGCCGCCCATCTATATTTGTCTGGCGCTCGGTGCGACTGTGTGGTACTCGCACCAAGCCCGCCAGGGCGGGCACAGCATTCGAAGGCAAACAGGCTCGCGCTGTGTACACACAAGGGATAGGATCGGCGCGGGGTTCCGCCGGGAGTGTGACATATACGGCGACTGTTCGCAGGCAGTGTCTGCCACGCCTCTCCCACTCGCAAACACACACAAAAACGGCCACAGCTCGGCCGGCTGAAATGAGCTTCTGGGCCAGTCCGTCCGCTCATTTCAGTAAATCAGCCAGCCCAGCTCGCAGCCTGTTCATTCAAAATTATTCTCCTGAGCGCCAGTGTCAGCATGAGATGTGGTATCGGATGCGAATTCACTGTGTCTCCACACCCTGAAAAACACGGTTATGGCTCCAAAATGTTTGTTTAGTTTATAAATCACTTCCAAGTAATGTTGAGGCGCTGCACTGAATAAGGCAATTATATGGATACTTGCCTCGCATATTTGGAACTGCTTGCTACTCGCTTCGCCAAGACGCTATCTTCAGCCTTCAGTCTTCTACTAGACTCCCTTCCGGTGTTTGAATGTCGACCCGTGGAGATGTCTCCAGTTTCAGTTGCAGGGATCGTGATGCCCTTATCAGCGTGTCTGCTCCCTTGCAACGTTTTTCCATGACAATCAAGCGAACCTTACAAGGATACAAAGATCGACATTGCGGAGTAGTACCTAAACAGCCTTGTACCCACAGTTCGGGATATGTACGTACAGTGTAGATTTGCCCGTTCTCTAATCATGTCAGATATATTTGTATATTCTACTTCAGTTTTGCTCCGTGCTACATTCTGATCAAATATCGTCTCTCCGGTCAAATCCTCACGCCCGTCTCTGGGGGGGATAGTAAACCCCACTCTAAAATCAAAACTAAGCGTCGCACGAAAACGAAAGAGGTTTCACCGGAAAGCGCTCGACGAGTAGGACCCGGTCCACCCCCAAAAGCAATTTCCCTACCAAAGTGACGTCACTAGGGTGGTTACATCTTCACGACTTTTCACGACTTGCATTATGTTTTTGTCTCTGGGTAGTTCATTTTGGGGAATATTTGAAAAATACAAGAAATATTTGGAATCAGAAAAGGACAGCGAAATCAACCAGGGTCATGCAATTTTTTGCCCCCACCCTAAAGAAAAATAAAAATAATATATTTTGCAGGGAAGTTGTACTCCCCAGAGCTTTATCAGACATTTTCCAGCATTGCCTGAGGTAAACTTCCATTAGGCACGTTAATAGTCTATAGGACCTCGGCGTTTGCGATTTTGGGAACCCCGGTTATAATTTCAAAGCCTCTAGGCCATCTCACACATATATGCATCCAAGTCTTCATACAAACTCAGCCTGACATCATCTCAATCTCTTGTTAACAACGTTCACACACAATCTGCAACTTGCACACAGGTCGATCTTCAAACATACCAATTCCCATCTCACAAGATTACATCTCAACAGTCATACGGCGTTTTCATACAGTCAGTCTTAGACATACCTCCAGAGGTGAGTCCGGGCGGCGACCTGTTGGGGCGCAAGCCACTCACTAAGAGAGTGAGCGAGAGAGAGAGAGAGAGAGAGAGAGAGAGAGAGAGAGAGAGAGAGAGGAAGATCCACCTAGCTCGGCGCCTATATAGCCTCAGGGCAACCGCCCTTGGCCCCACGCAAGAGCCACATCGTCATCACGCGGTTCTAACTATCGAGAGCAATGCCCGATCTCAATGCACTACACCAGCGGGTTACGCTTTCTCTCTCAGAGACATTAGACACTTCTATGCCTCGGCCCCGGTCGGCAGACTCTACTGCTGGCGACAGATACAGTATCCCATAACATGCTTACATGAGCTGCACCACGCTGCACACAGGCAGCCTGTATTTATGTAGAGGTTAAATTTGTGGTAGATGTTAAATTTATGTAGAGGTAGTGGCATGGTAGATGCTAAATTTATGTGTTCCAAGTGTCCCCCACAGGAAGCTTTGCTACAGTTTTTGGTAAAATATGCAAATGTTGAGTTTTCAAGTTTTCTTTAATATTCGTTTTCTAACGGATGGAGCAGACCGAGAAATGTCGTTGGAAGTCAACTTGCGCTAATAAAATATGTTTACTTTAACCAGAATCTTCGATTTCAACTCAAATAGGCGAATATGCAAAATTCATCAGTAGTCAAAAACGGAAGAAATGAAAAATTCCTCTCTTACGTTTTGTTGCATCCCTAAAGATAAGCAAACGATGAAAGTTTTATTCAAACATCTGTATCCGTCAAAGCGTGACGACTGGTTCAACTTATTTGGAAATGACCTCATTTGACCTAGATTAACTCGTTGACCCTAGATGGCCTGATTTCGAAAGTTTGAACAAACATGTTAAATTGATGTGGGAAAAGGTATGTCAAATTTTGGCGCGCTGCCGCGCACCGTTCGTTAACTATCTGCGAAAAAACCTGAGGGGGAGGGGGCGGACGTTTGAATGCTCCCCCGGTACCGTTCGGGTTAACGTGGCTGTGATAACACACATGTTTTTTTCATTGACCGACGATATTGTAAATTATGCATCTGTATTACTATAACGTAACTTCGTGAATACAAGTTATTCATGCATGATGCACGACATTCTAAAGCAAAACTTAGGCAACATGAAACATTTCGTGTAATTGCTCTTGTCTTGTTTTTTAATCCACAAAGTGGTCGACTGCACTTTATTAAATAACCTCCATGCCGTCAAGATCAATATGCCGAGCATGAACATGACTTCATACGTAGCTTGCCAATCAAGCTGAATGCTGGCGCCAGGAATAGCCAGCGTACGAAATAGACCAGCCCTTTATACTTTGGCTTCTTACATCCGCGTTAGAACTTGACTGCGTAGCTGGTACGGGAAGACTGCGTGGATCCTTTGAAAATAACAGCCGACAGGCGATGCACAGGTCGGTACCCTTAACTATATGGAGATTATCGATATTCCTGATCAGCAAATCCAAAACATCGCTCACGTTCTCATCAATAGGCTTCTTATGCCGCTGGACCGGATCGCAACACACTAGGCGACGCACCACGCGCGTTTCACGAGCACCACACCTACGTCGCCCGAACGGAGTGTGACGTAATTCGCAGTATTTGAAACAGAACGTTCGGCCAGACCGTTGACGCAGTGTTCACTGTATGGTGAGCAATAAGCACTGGGTACCGTAACACTACACCATCCCTCGTCTGTGCCCTTCCCGATACTTCACTACATTCGCTTTTTCATTTCGCGACGCAACAAATGGTCGTGTGAATGGTTTCTCAGCCATCATAATGTAGTTGCATGTTGTGGGTGCTTCTCTCTCCTTGTAATTCATCGGGACGCCGTGTCGCTTCGACGCTTTGTCGCACAGATGACGCTGTGTCGCATGGACGCCGCGTCACATAGAGGACGCTATGTCGCACAGAAGACGCTGGGTCGCATGGACGCCGCGTCAAATAGAGGACGCTTTGTCGCACAGATGACGCTGTGTCGCATGGACGCCGCGTCAAAATTTCCGAGCGTGTGATGGGCAAATAGAGGACGCTTTGTCGCACAGATGACGCTGTGTCGCATGGACGCCGCGTCACAATAGAGGACGCCATTTGTCGCACAGAGGACGCTGTGTCCATGGCGCCGTCACAAGAGGACGCTATGTCGCACAGAGGACGCTGGGTCGCCTGGGTGCTGTGTCGCACAGAGGACGCTGGGTCAGTTCAGACTCAGACTGATGTATGTCACTACACATTCTTGTGGCTTGCGTGAGACCGATTTGTGTCTATATAAATCGTATGCATGTGATGTGGTTGTCTTATAATATACACGTTTTCGGTATGCTATTTTTCAGTCGCATACAGAGTAACTTACTGAAATATGGATTTGAAGTTACATAAGTGGACGTGAAAAGAGAAGAAGAATTGAGATCTCATGGGACAATTTACGGTCATGTTCATTCATTTTGTTTTCATTCTTTTATTATGTTCAGTTATTATTCATTTTATTTTTTCATTCATTTCATTGTCGGTAAAATCAGACATCAACATCCATCACACGTATTTCCTTTGAAGCATGCTTGAATCGAATTTGCTTACTGAAAACTAGGTTGTATGTAGACTGACTTGGGCTTCTTGCGATACGTCACCCACATACCACCCGCATACTTGTGATACGTCAACTTGTGCCTTTCGCACAAGTTGAGATCTAAGTTTTGATTCATTCACACACTTTAAAACCACAGTTTCCAAACATTTGGTAAAACTAGCCATTGTCGGAACGCGTACGCAAGATCCATTGAAGGTGACCAAAATGGTATAGACTAGTGAACTACTTCCTGAGATGTGCCAACTAAAATATGCCCAATCTGCTGTAGGATATAGTGCTCAAGATGTCGCCGGATTTTTCTTTGAAACGCGACAGGGTATATATCCTCACCACGTGCTCGGATAAGTTTTCTTACTGCGTCATTTGGATTCCTAGCAAAACTTTGCGGTAGAAACATGCACATCATGGGCATAAGAAAACATTCAACATTTGACCTCAGAATACCACGCGACCCACGATGACCTCGATTTGATCTTTGCTCATGGATGCCTTCCGTGGGTATGGTAAGATGAATAACGCGTGACGCCACATAAATTCGGCCTCTGCTCTGCCTTAATTTTATAATGTTTTGGAACTTCGCCAAGTAGATCAACGTTTAGGCTATGCACTGACTTGTGCCATCACCTGTAAGATTTGGGTCAACATACTTTATTTATGCGAGCCCATCTTGTTGAGCTTTGTGACTTGCCGTCAAAAGCACCGAAATCGGTCAGCCGCTTTTCAAGCTGAATAGTGGGCATAATCTGCCCCCCCCATAGTGGGGGACACGTTCGGCTGCAGATCTCAGTCGCTCGCGGGTTAAATCTGATGTCAGATTTAGTTCGCGTCAGACCAAGTCACAGGACAGGCAAGCCGAGGCTGTACAGAACATATTCTTCCTCTAAGGCTGATCATTGATGTTGAGAGGAAAATGAGAAAAGCTGCGTTCTTTGTCTGTGTGGATTGCAAAAAAAGTCACGTTCAGGTCAACAGACAGGAACTTTTGAGCTTGCTACTAGTTGCCGATTGCGGAAGAGTAATTCTAGGAGGCGGTGTCGGTAGTGTTGTCGATCATCATAACACCGACGAGGAATACGTCTTCCCGAGCCTGTCAGAGAATACGGCACGGACAGCTTATTAGCTGTGGTGCTTAACATTGCACATTAATTTGACCGTAATGGCAATGGGAAAACAGCTGTCTGGAACGTTTGCGGCGTAACTTACTCTTCATGCACGTCACGATAACTTTTCCTACTTCAGAAAGATCAATGGGGGATAAATTGTGGCCACTGAAAAATGAGGGACAGATAAGCTTGGCATGGTCATTGATCCAACCAAGCCTAAATTTATGATGGCGAACAAGCTAGATGCTGGCAGCTTTGTAGCAGACAAGGCCATATCCATGTCCCAGACAAACCCATGTTGATATCTGGTTACTATGGTGATCAATTTAACACTTGAATGTGAAGTCAGAGGGCACGTGAATGACAAAAAAACATAGCTTACGTAATTTCACGGCCACCCTGAGAAGAAATAGCGAGGGATTTCCATGTAAAGATAATGGCTTCGTAGTATGAATGCGTTTTTATATATCTGCGACTCAGAATACGTCCGTATCAAAAGCAACCCGATATTTTTGCTTTCGTGCACTAAAAAGTTAACTGGGTGGTCGACAAACGACACCAATTATCCTAGTGCACACTGGTGTAGTTATTCCGCCTGTCGCACGTTCATATTTAAATTCAGATGAGCAGATTAGTGGAATGCACCATTTCCGAGATTGTCAAATGGGTCAGGCACCCATCTTAACCCATCCCGCCTCGGGGGAGGTCTTCAACCGCCACCCTCAGACTTTTTTTCGCAGCTAGCGGACGAAAGACCCGCGGCAGCGCGCCCAAATTTGGCATATCTTTTTCCACATCAATTTGGCATGCTGTTTCAAAATTTTGAAGTCAGGTCATCTAGGGTCAACTAGTTATTCATGGTCAAGTGAGGTCACCTCCAAACGTTCAACCAGTCGTCACGCTTTAACGGATACAGATATTCTAATGAAACTTTCAGCGTTTGCTTATCTTTATGGATGCAACAAAACGTACGAGTGGAATTTTTCCTTTGTTTTCTTTTTGACTACATATAAATTTTGCGTATTTGCCAAATTGCAGTTCAAACAGAGGATTCTGGCTAAAGTAAGCATTTTTATTAGGGCAAGTTGACTTTCAACAACGTTTCTCGGTCTGCTCTACCCACTGGAAAAGAAACATTTATGAAAACTTGAAAACTCAAAATGTTGAAATAAAGAAAAATGTACTTTTTATTTTGGGGGTAAAAAAATTAAAGCACTGTCCGATTTCGCTGTCCTTTTCTCATTCCAAATAGACGTTGTTTTTCATATATCCCCTAAATGAACTCCCCAGAGCCAAAAACATAATGTACGTCGTGAAAAGTCGTGAAAATCTAGCCCCCTGGTGACGTCACATTTTAGGCAAAATTGTTTTGGGGGTGGACCTGGACCCTACTCGTCAAGCGCTTTCCGATGACATCTCTTTCGTTTTCGTGCGATGCTTAGTTTGGATTTTAGACGGGATTACTAACCGCCCCCCCCCCCCTCGAGACGGAGTGTGAGGATCTGACCGGAAAGTCGACGCAGGTTAACAAATCGATGAAATAGGGCAAGATAGGTAAGTAGATAGGCATGGGTAGGATGCTAATGGAACATTTGTTTCGAACTTGGCACGTGGTGTTGGTTGGGATGCTCAGTATCTTTCTTCCACGCTTATATTAACAAAGACATCGCTCGTCCCCATGGGGCGGTACGCACTGGACCTGAAATGCAAAAAATCAGACCCGTGTGAGTTATGCACGAAGAGACGAAAAACAACGTTGGAAATATGCACAATTCTCCCTGCACGTTATCTTTTGACATATACCCTGAGTTCACGACGCACCGAAGGTGCAAAAAAGCAGGCGTATTTCCTGATGATCGCGGAATTTCCATAACACGTATTACCCTGGGTTCGCCCAAGTTGGGGTGATGGTATCTGCGACCTGTGCGAGCATACGGTAATAAGTGGTGTGGAAATTCCACGATCCTCAGGAAAGACTCGTGATTTTTCATTCCTTCGAATAGTTGTGAGCTCAGGGTATATTTCAGAACATAACGCTAAGTGACACCCATGGTGGTTGATGGTTAACGGTCCCGCGTGTCAAAACGAACAGCGGTGGTGGTGGAACAACAGCGGTGGTGGTGGAACGACAGCGGTGGTGGTGGAACGACAGCGGTGGTGGAACGGCAGCGGTGGTAGTGGAACGACAGCGGTGGTGGTGGAACACAGCGGTGGTGGTGGAGGGTGGTGGTGGAACGGCAGCGGTGGTGGTGGAAGGGCAACGGTGGTGGTGGAAGGGCAGCGGTGGTGGTGGAACGGCAGCGGTGGTAGTGGAACGACAGCGGTGATGGTGGAACAACAGCGACGGTGGTGGAACGACAGCGGTGGTGGTGGAACGGCAGCGGTGGTGGTGGAACGACAGCGGTGGTGGTGGAACGGCAGCGGTGGTGGTGGAAGGGCAACGGTGGTAGTGGAACGGCAGCGGTGGTGGTGGAACGACAGCGGTGGTGGTGGAACTATAGCGGTGGTGGTGGAACTACAGCGGTGGTAGTGGAACGGCAGCGGTGGTAGTGGAACGACAGCGGTGATGGTGGAACAACAGCGACGGTGGTGGAACGACAGCGGTGGTGGTGGAACGGCAGCGGTGGTGGTGGAACGGCAGCGGTGGTGGTGGAACGGCAGCGGTGGTAGTGGAACGACAGCGGTGGTGGTGGAACGACAGCGGTGGTGGTGGAACGACAGCGGTGGTGGTGGAACGACAGCGGTGGTGGTGGAACAACAGCGGTGGTGGTGGAACGGCAGCGGTGGTGGTGGAAGGACAGCGGTGGTGTCATAAAACACTGGAAGCTCGCACTGATACGCATATACCTATTCTCTGTTTTTCTATGGATAGGGTCCGTAGGATCTATCCAGACTTCAATTTTTTCTTCTGACTAGTTTACTGCTTCAAGTATGTTTGCAGTGTTTACGGTAATGCCCTGAAATCGTTTGACCATTAGCGGCATGCGTATCTTTGCTGAGCTATAGTATCGATAGATGACCATGGAAACACTGGCATGTTGCCTAGCTGTGGTATTGACCCAGTTGGTTGGGATTTGTGTTGCTCTTGCTTTGTGTTAGTTGCGATATTTGTCCCTGTTATGGGTATGCTCACGAACAGCTTTGCATCAATAAACTAACAATACACTAATAAACAAACAACACAATGATCTAGCGTCTACAGCCTAGGCAGGTGGACACTAAGCAGTCCAGGGTCTGTCATTTTGATACTTCTGGTGGAACAAAAATGGCGCCCCTAACTTTATGTATCGGTTGCCAAGATCTACAGTTCATTAGAAATTAGCAGTTAAAAACATTCCCAATCCAGCGCGGTAGGCAAAACTGAACAGCACGAAGGACACTGCGATTATGTTTGATAAAAGCGTGGTTTTCCCAACATTATCTGACGGAAGCTCATAAACTTGACGGCGCATTCCCAGCACCATGATCAGACGATTCGTGCCATGTAGCTCTCTTCGAATTATGGCTGTTGAAAAAGTTGTGTCTGCGACCTGTGGCCCTTAAAAATGGTCTGACGCTTTCAGAGCATTACCGTAAACACTACAAGCATACTTGATGCAGTAAATTAGTCAGATAAAAACATTGAAGTGTGGATGGATCCGACGGACATTATCACTGGTCACTCTAGAGTCAATCACAGACTGCCTAGCATGGGTGAAATTATAACGAACCATTATTTGCCTATATATGAGCAGAGCTACTAAGGTCATGGACACATTTCAGGACAATATGACCATTCCAGTTACTACGAGTTCAGCAGAATCATTTCTATATGATCGCATTGGGAAAAGGGTGACAGAATGAAAGGCGAGAAATGTACGCATTATGTTTCGACACCCGTATGATGGCTATTGTAGCCAAGCGCTATAACAGTGCAGATAGTAAGAAAGTACGATGTTGACGTGGAGTTCCAAAAGTAACAGCTAATGCATAAAAAGTAGGCTAAGACAGGGAAAAAGCTGATCACAGCAGCCGTGCAACACTGCCGCGGTGTTCACGGTGTCGCCACTCAACGGGAGCGGGGGGGGCACTCTACACGGGGCGTAGCCAGCCGTGCACGGTCAGCCTGCACGTGCACTCTCAACGTCCCTGACCGCCCGTAGTTCATCGCTCCGGGTTCTTACGGCACAGTATCGGGATGGCCGCTTCGCGATCTCGGTCCGGACTCGAGGCGATAAATGTACGCATTGCGTTTCGACACCCGTATGGTGACTATTGGTCCGGACTCGAGGTGCAGCAGGAGACTCGAGCCGGCAGCGCGGCTCGCACGCGCCGTCGCGCTGTCCCTGCAGGTCAGCACAAGCCTCTGCACGCTGCTCAAGCCCCAGACTGCTGGGTGACGTCTCGCATGCGAGTAGCTCGTGGATGATGCTGTCTCTTTCTTAGACAAGCTGCTCCACAGATGGCCACTGGAGTTGGCGTGCGACTGGAATGATGTTGTCACGTCGGTTGGCTGTGGCCATGTTTCTGGCACTTGGTTGATGACTCGCTGTAGCTTGCGCTTCATGGTGGAGGTGCAGCTTCCCCATCCGGTCGAGCAGTAGGAGAGGTGGGGAAAGACCATGCACCCCACCAGCTTTTCTTGACGCCTTCCGACGAGGTTATTAACTGCTTCGTCAGGCCTATCAGGATGCTACAGCAATTCCTGCAGATTGCAGCGGCGTGTTTTTTTCCAGGAAAAGGCTGGGGTCCTCAGTGTCTCCCAGGGGCTTGGTGTTAGCCACATAATTTGGCATCGTGCCGCACATAGAGATGGTGAAATTATCTGGTGGCTGTCGCCTGGCGGACCTGACCAGCAGCAGTTGGGCACTCTTCTGGTTCAGTTTGAGCTGGTTCACGTGGAACCACTGCAGCACCGAGCCGAGCGACAGAAAGGAGAGTGGTTTTAATGTTGGTGAATCTGGGGAACTGTTGCTACTGGTTCAATGCATCGTTCGACACGATACAGCGATGTTGTTTCATACCAAGCGGAACTGGACTTGGCAGGACGGTGCCAACAACCCATACAAAGGCGTTGTGCAGCTCCAAGCAGAGCTCCATCCACGCCTGGCAGAGTTGATGAGCCCAGTGCTACAGCGCAATAGCTACTGAGCTTACTCTGAGTCACAGTTTCTCGCAATGTTGTCGGACGAGCGTATGGCAACTCGTGAGAGAGCGGTACTGCAATATCAACTCCAGCACGAGACACAGGGACGAGTACTCCAGTTCCATCTCCCTGCCATCCGGAGGAAGTCAGCAGACCATACAAAGATCATCGACTGGGAGAGTGAGACGATCTCCGAGCCTCCGGTAACCCTCGCCATGTCAGACGATCACGTCTGAGGAATCACTCATTCTCCTCGCGACATCCCAGTGCACCCTGTGCACCCGCAGGCCGTTGAGAGAGCGGTTAAGCCGGCCACCGAGTCGTCTCAGATTGTGATCGGCGTAGAGGACCAGAGACGGCTACGTTAATGCAACGTTACGGCATAGGAGTCCATTCCACAAGAGTAGCTACCAGCCGGACCGAGAGCACCAGACGCAACCAGGCCTTAAATGCACAAAATACATCGTAACTATTTCTTGCCTTCTCTACTAATACTTCTTCCTGGCGTTTCAAGTTAGTAATCTTGGCTGACATTTGTATTGTCATGCAAGGTAGTGGTGGTGCGCCTAATGGCTCGTAATACCTCCGTGCACATCTTGACTATGAACAATTCAACTGCATTGAACAAGTAGCGTGCCAATAGGTACTGAAATACTTGTGTGGAGTTTTCACGTCGCTTGTTTCTTGCTAATGTTTGGCGGTGTTTTGCTTTTAGCTAAGCTTTGCAACTGCGAAGTAGAGTATTATAGTGAAATGAAGTCAGCATGGTTGTCTGAATCTCAATCATGCTTCGCATTTAACCCCGTCTTTCCGGTGAAATCCTCATACACTGTCTCGGGGGGTTGAAGACCACCTCTAAAATCCAAACTAAGCATCGCAAGAAGACGAAAAAGGTGTCATCGGAAAGCGCTTGACGAGTAGGGTCTGGGTCCATCCCTAAAAAAATGTTCCCCTAAAGTGACGTCACCAGGGGGCTAGATTTTCACGAATTTTCACGACTTACATTATGTTTTTTACTCTGGGGAGTTTATTTTGTGGCAATATGAGAAAACAAAATTATTTGGAATGAGAAAATGACAGCGAAATCGACCAGTGCTATAATTTTATTGGCCACCACAATTTTTTTTATTTCAAAATTTTGAGTTTTCAAGTTATCTTTAATTTTCCTTTTCCAATAGATAGAGCAGACCGAGAAACGTTGTTGGAAGTCAACCTGCCCTAATAAAAAATGCTTACTTTAGCCAGAATACTGTGTTTGAACTGCAACATGGCAAAAACGCAGAATATATATGTAGTCAAAAGCGAAAAAACGAAAAATTCACCTCGTTCGTTTTGTTGCATCAGTAAAGATAAGCAAACGCTGAAAGTTTCATTAAAATATCTGCATCCGTTAAAGCGTGACGACTGGTTGAACTTTCTTGGAGGTGACCTCACTTGACCTTGAATAACTCGTTGACCCTAGATGACCTGACCTAAAAATTTTGAGTCAGCATGTCAAATTGATGTGGGAAAAGGTATGCCAAATTTGGGCGCGCTAACGAGCGCCGTTCGTCCGCTATCCGCGAAAAACCTGAGGGGGGAGGGCGGTTGAAGACCCCCCGAGACGGGACGGGTTAAACATTTTGCTCCGGACTGGCTTAAGGTAAGACAAGCTTGTCAAAGACAACAAAGCTTTTTGACCTTATAGAGGTCGTTGGCCTTTATAAAATGGCCTCAGGGCATCGGGACTACTCGATTGTGTTCATTGCACACCCTATCGTCATATTTGGTACACGTTTACTGTCCCACAACTGCCAATAATAGCACTTTTGCGTAAGCATGGAACTGCATGCCTTCAATGATGACATCATAACTCGGTGACCTGAAATAACTTGTATCAATTTCCCTCTTCGAAAGACGAGCAAATGATGCACCATCAGATATGTCAACCGTGAGTGCGCTGCCGCCTGCCGTTTTCTCGTGGTCCTGGAAAATATACAGAAAACAGTTGGAACCACCGCGATGTGAGCGCACATTCAACGACAGCGGCCATGTTTGCCTAACTAGTCAGCCGACTGTGCTCATAGTGCAACAACAGACAGAGGGTGTCCTGATGAGCACGAGCATCTGCAGAATGTGCTGTATCAACGTGTAGTGCCCGATTTGGCCACTATTTGATAAATGTTGCTAACGAGGGACACGACTACCGACAGTCAACCCAGAAATGGACCCGGAGCATCCCAGTCATGAGTTCATTCGCGTCTGTTGGGAAGGTTCCGATTAAATTTGTTTTTGTTTGTTAAATAAATAAATGTTATCCGAATTGTTGCTGGGGTGGCTTGAGGAACCAGGGTTCTATTGCTAAGCAGAGCTTGTTGCGTGAACCCTGGCCCCACCACCCGATCCATGAACTCCAGCTCAACGGCACAAAGCATGCCCAGTATAATTCCACCCATCAATGTCAGAAGAAAAATGGTTTCGATGAGACAGCCTCCAGTGGTCGCATGCAATATACAGACAGCACATTTCACGGGGTTTCAGATTGCCTGAGTACTGCCGAACGATTTGTGCAGTGAACTAGACGCTGCAATCAGAGCTCAGAAAAGGGCAAAGTGCTTCTTCGACTGGAGCATCGACAGCTCATCACTTTGTTTGATTCTGGCGCAGACCAGCTCGCAGCGCTGCTAAAGCCGCCTGCAACACACATACCCTGGTAGCTTTCGGCACACCGCGGTCTTCGAGTTGTGCGTTAGCTCGGCACACAGTTGTGTTTTGGCTGACTGATGTCGTCCTCTGCCAATTGCTTTGTGGGCGGATTCTCAGTGATGGTTGCTGCGGACGAGTGCAATATCTCGTGGTAGGTGTGTCGAAGTTGTTGCTTTACCCTGACAATAGTTTCATACTTGGATTATACATTTATCTTCACGTGTGTCTTGTGTGGAATACGGAGGGGGCTCAACTGATCATCATCATCACTCACGCGAGCGCGACTTTCAGATATCGATCTGACAGCCTTCCAGCGAGCCATCCTGTCAACGTCCATGTACACCTTCTTTGTTGTTGTTGTTTATTGATTGGTTCACGACACAATTTATGCACATTCACGGCTAATGGCGCCGCCCACACTGTTTCGCCGGTGGGCCGCGGGATTGGGAAATGTCCTGAGTGGCGCTAGAGTCGAACCCGGGGCCTTTGGTACCCATAGCCCGACACCTTAACCACTCGGCCATCCCCGCCCCGTCCACGTACACCGCCGGCGGGACAGATTAAGGGCAAAACCAGTGTCAATCACGGCCGATTACAGGTCGGATGGCCGCCCGAACGTGTTCGTACAGATCTCGGGGAAACTCGACACTATGGTTGGCGTTTTAACAACTTCGGAGCACGAGCACCACTGTCAAATGTGAAACCACATTGCAATGAAATGGCGAACAATGTAGGTCACCAGATCGATCAGCTCCTGGGTCCGGGATGCTGTCGACACGTGCAGTTTGAGCAGTCGGGCAACCAGCGTAATCCAGCTGAAAAGCACAACGGGGAATAGTGTTACTTAGATGGCTCGCCATGTTTTGCCAGGTGCGATGCTTTCAGAATTGTCAATGATCTGTCGACACCAAAAGTACCGACGTTTTTGCAAAGCTTCAGTGCGGAAACAAGCAACATAAAGCCTTGCAACATAAAGGTTGGCCGATAAAGCCCAAGGATTTCGTTACCAACATCGAATGCATCAACCCTCGGTTAGCAGTTTGTCTTGGGTGGAACACGTGCGTTTGACACATGGCCCGTCCTGCATGTAATGATACAGTTTGTACGGGGTTTTCCCAGCCTACGTCAAAGACAGAGCGCGGCTGTGCGGAAATAGCAACATGATTTTCAGCATGATGCTGCAATTAACGTACCATGACGCATTATTGAGAGGGTCGACCATCCTTGTGACAGTGTGAGGTGGTACCATGACAGTGCGTGTCGCCCAACCCAGCTGGTAGAGCAGCAGCTGATCATCGCTGAGCCCAGCCACCAACTCGCAGGGCATGCTCCGAGCATTTCCCCGGCTGGGCTGGAAGTTCGCGATAGGCTTGTTGTGAACCGGATCAGCGACAGGTTTCTCGGGCAGCCCCGCAAAGGAGCGCAACCCGGTTGGCACACCGTCCGGTGACACGAACAAACGGCGAAGATTCAGCTCGCTGCTGTGCGGCTGGCAAATAACCCAGTGGGCTGTGTTTCCATTTTCAACTTCGAACTTCATGACACCGCTCTGCACACAGGCGCTGACGTTAGTTCAATCGCATACAGACGCTGCTACTTGGGTGTCGAATTCCTCGCACACAGATAACGGTTTCCTGAAAACGTCAGACGCTCCACACGACTGCGGAGCAAAACGTGCCAGCTAATCCCCATCCGGTCCAACGAGGCTAGCATAGTCCGCTTCCATGTTACATCCTAATGAGCCGTTTGAGAAGCTTTATCTTGTCTTCCGTCAAGATAGAGCAAATACATGTATTGTCTATATCCGTGTCTATGTTAATGTTTGCCAAGCTATTTGTATTTTGTTCGGCGCTCGGCTCTTTCTCTTGCAGCTATTTTCGAGCCTGTGTTCCAGCGCGCCAGTTCTTTTCGGCCAACTATCAGTTCGCTCTCAGATGAAGTGACGCTCCCCATGCCCGCCTAGAAGCCATTCATAAGGCAGCTGCTGCCCTGTCTGGTGCACCGAATATATCACAGCCATAGATGCATTTGTGGCAGATTCATTATTGAAGTCAGATGGATGGTTCATCTCCATGCTGACGTCAGTGCTTTTGGAGGAATGGTCTGTCTCACGTGGAGATGAAGTAGTGCCGGTGTTGGCTTGACCTCCTGACTAATTCATGCTGTCGGGCTAGCTGGTGCTTTTTCAGTCTGCTGTCGGCCCCGGATCCGCCGTCGCCGCATCATTTCTTTGCGCTTCACTCACCCGCTGGTCGTTCTCCGACGTCTACGTTGGTCCTGCAGCAAATCAAACTCCGCTGGCGGCACCTTGTGGCCACAAGGGAAGAGGCTATCCTCCCCAACTTCGCACCTACAGTGACCGATGGTGGCACCCTATGGCCACGAGGGAAGAGGCTCTTTCTCTTGCAGACATTTCTTTCTCTTTCTCTTTCTCTTGCTTTACATCCTCCCGTACTTCACACTTACGGTGACTGATGGTGGCTTCCTATGGCTACGGGGAAGTGGCTATCCTCCCTCACTTCGCACCTACAGTGACCGATGGTGGCACGCTATGGTTACGAGGGACGTGCAGTTGCCTATCCTCCGTACTTCGCACCTACCGTGGCAGGCGGCGAGCGGTGAATCTAAGAACTTCTGGTCCCGCAGGGGCCATTGATCAGGACATCTTCAGCTCCCAGTCCTGCTTACGTTCAGACGCTGTCGAGAGCAGTGTTGGAGACGGTCCTCAAAGCTTCCTCGGTCCTTCGCTTTGACTGAAATTCCCTCTGGACAATGCAGGTCATAGGCCGTATTCGCGACAGCACTTGTAAGTGGTACGCGGCGTACGAACGGTTCGTTTTCCCGCTCTCGGCCGGGATTCAGCCCCGGCGTTCTTCACCATATAACGCCACCACCAAATTTTCGCAGGCACCCTGAATGCATATGTATACGCATATGCAAAACATGTCTAAAATTAGCTTCAGCTGGATTAAATCCATTTTTCTATCAATTCCCAGTCATTATCAAACTTTTTAGGGAATTATGGTTATTGCAATCATACTGTTAGACGAATTGCCTACGACCACATTCAACAACCCATTTACCCATCTGTAGCTTCATGCTTACCTAGATGAATAAGTAGATACTTACGGACCCATTATGTAAGTATGCATGGCGCACAATAGTCCCGGAGCCAACACACAGAGAGCCAAATGGAACAGCAAGCTCACGATCCAAAGACTGAATACAGAAAATAACGCAAGGTATGCATTGTAACCGCTGTTGTTCAGGAAAACAGGGCCGTCGCCTTCCGTGACCAATTGCAATAAGCTTATGGATACACATGGTGGGCAATCAGTGTCACTTAAACTGGCGCACATACTGCTTGCGAATGGGACACGTGATCGCTGAACTGCCTCTGACGCGATCATGGACTGGTAAAGAAAATGTGGCTGGAGATCTCTCACGAAGCCAGAACGGGGGGGGTGTCCCGAGCTTCGTGAGTGATTCCTAGCCATACCTCGCACATATTGAGGCGGAACTGACACGAAAGCGATCGTGGTCCGACGGAGCGAGCAAGTCTTCAACATTCTGCACACACATTAATGACAATTGAAGTCACGGCGTGTTTGCTGCTGACCCAAGACGACGGCTGCGACAGTCGGCATTTTAATGTTTGATGAGACAAGGGATATTTTCACTTAACTCCGCCGATAGCTAATGCAAGATCGCACCACACGGAATCGGATGTCTATTTACGGGAGTCCTTACCGCCACCGAGCCCGCCTGGTGTTAGAGGTCGGCCGCTGCCACACCCCCAACGGAGACTGCAACGTCGTGGGTGCGCAAAACTCGGAATGCGGAGCGCTTCAAACTCCGAGTTTGTTGTTTGCGTGAGTCTATGATTACCATTCTGGCAGCGCTCGCCGACACTGTATGGGTTTTCGTTTCAAATAATTCAAGGGGTGCTCATGGAATGCTCTTAGCTCGGCGTCCCTCGTCCCCATGCAGATCTTAACACGCGCCATGAAGGGGGGGGCGAAATCCGCCCACCCTCCGGTTTTTCGTAGATAACTCCTGATTTTACCAGCAAACATAAGCCATTGTTTATCTACCTGCTTCAAAACGACAGGCGCATTGCTTAAAGCAAGAAAAATGAAATTCGACCGAACAATTTTCGAGTTAAGGGTCGTTAAAGTATGAAAAATTATCAGCTCCAGACCACAAATATCGGTGCCGATGCGCTTCCCGTATATTGACGAAAAGGAAGTGTTCTTGGCAAAACTAGCGACTTGTTTGCTGTATATTGTTATGCTATATTGTTTCAGTCATGTCAGATCACCGAGGTCAAGTCAGGTCAAGTTCATGCAAGTTAACACACGCCCTAGAGGGGATAGAGAAATCTGCCTACCCATCCGATTTTCGTACATAACTCCATGTTGTACCGGACGATTCACGCCAGTTTTTTGTGTACCTGCTTAGAAGTGACCGGCGCTTTGTTTAAAGTACGAACAATGAAACTTGGAGGTAAATTTGTTAAGTTAGGGGCCGTTAAATAAATAAAAGAATTGCGGCGCCAGACTACTAAAGTCGGCGCTGATGAGTTTCCCGTATTGGCAAAAGTGAAGCGTTCTCGACAACACTAGCGACTTGTTTGATACATATGTCATATTATGCTATATAATTTAAAGGCTATGTTACGTCGCCGACGTCAAGTCAGGTCAAGTTCATGACAGGCTAATGGAACCAAACTTGGTCAACTGGAATGTTGTCATAAATGCAAATGACTGTCATGCGATTGATGTCACTTTGCATGTTACTCCCTACACATCCCGAAATATACTGTTTGTCATTGTGTGCCTAAGCGATTCCATACTTTATTCATGCATTTCACTCCTTTCTTTGTGAAGCAGATTGTGCCGAGCCGCCCAATGGAGCAGTCGGAGGGGCAGCCCGGTTCCGGTAACTGGTGCAGGTAATGACCTGATAAAGTGCTCCTATATAGGCGACTTGAGGTCATATGTTGGATCTGGCATCTGTATTGTATCATTAGCAATGACCAAAACATCATTAGTGCTAATTTTGGAGCATTGAAACACAATCACAGCGATCCATAGCAATGACAAATCAAGCCACGCAAAACCAGAAAATGTAGTTATTTTAACCTCAATTGACCTTTAGAATATTGACCTAAGGTCATAGAAGTTGCACACAATAGAGTTCATCATCATGCCCATCTGCCCTTCGAATTTCGTTGATCTATCCTTAATAGGAGCCGAGATCTTAGGGGGGCGGAATCCACCCCCCCCTCCTCCAGTGCGTGTAGTTTTCAGAGGCCCTCCAGTGCGCGTGTTAATATCGGACTTTGAACAGAACTCATCTGGTAACGATTTATGTTTATATGTAATGGCTCTCCAAGTTATCGATGCTTACGACCTAGACCTTTGGTGTGGCATGCATGCTTTTTAATACAAGGTTTGCTCCATAAGCTACAAGTATATTTGGATTGCGCACTTTTCCAAGCACACCACCGACTGACTTGTTTCCACGCCCAGAGACGGATGCTTGACGCGTTGCTAAGCAATCAAACCCACTGACGAGTGCGCCTTGAAAGCTGCGTGCCACTTTTCACTCTTGCCCTATCTGGGAGTCAGTCAAATAACCGTCCTACTCACTGCTAGAGATGATAAATTATTTCCTACTGCGAGGTTTTTTTGTTTGTTCATTGGGTGGTTCTCGACGCACTTTATGCACGATTTCGGAAAATGGCGCTGCCCACACTGTTTCACCTGTGGACCGCCGAATCGGAAAATGTTCCGAGTGGTGTGGGTGTTGAACCCGGGATCATTGGCCCACAGAGCTCATCCAAACCACTCGACCATCCCCGCCCTTCGAGGGGTAGGACATTCATTCTAGATACTTTGCCTCCCCGGTTTCTAAAGCTCACATCTACACTACAAAGTCGAAGCACGCTAAGTCAGAACACATGTCATGATTTCTTACGACTTGCGATTCGATAAATCACACATACACCCAATACGCTACTGTTGACAAGGTGTACTGAATCCCCACACTGGGGGGGGGCGGGGCTCGGTCAACGGACTTGACCAAATCGGAAGGAATGGGATGGGTGCATACCACATGTCATAACCTCACAATTGGGAGTGGATAGAGAGACGACTGAAACGCCATTAGATATCCCGGGGATTCTGCATCATGTTCACTGGATTAATTTGTAAAGTTGAAAAAATGTTAATTTTGAAATTAAAAACGCATCTTACAATGTTTTTTTTTGTAATCGCTACCTATCAATACCCCGTTTCAAACTTTCCAAATCATTTTTAGGACCTCTTTCATGTATGTAGCTTCCTCATATTAGTCACAGCAGCCACTTGATCACCACTAGACCATCACTAAACCACACTAGACTACCACAACACCACCATTGGACCACGTGTGTGTGTGGGTGAATTTTGCCAGCCTGCCACCGTGTGGTGATATCGGCTGGTTATCGGCACTACTAGACCAGCACAAGACCACCACTGGACCACCAATACACCACCACTAGAGCACCATTGGAAAACCACTAGACCACTACTATAACACCACTAGAACACCACTGGACCACAACTGGACCACCACTGGACCACCACTACACCACCACTAGAAAACCACTAGATCACCATTACACAACTAGACCATCACTAAAACACTACTAGACCGCCACTAGACCACTACTAGACCGCCACTAGATCACCACTAGGCCACCACTAGACAACCACTGGACCACCACTTGACCACCACTAGCACCCAATCGCCAAATGAGAGCCACAGTGAGGCCGTTCTCTTGTCATGCACGTGCGGCGGCCAGGCACAGCCGCGAGTGTAGCGCTGAGCGAGTGTGTGTCGGCCGAAACAGCCGGAGTTGCGCGTGCCCCTCCATCCTGTCCTATCTCGTCAGCCGAAACAGTTGGAGTTGCACGTGCTTCTCCATCCCGTCCTGCCTCGTCAGTCGAGACTGCCGGAGTTGCGCGTGCCTCTCCATCCTGTGCTGTCTCGTCAGCCGAAACAGTCGGAGTTGTACGTGCCCCTCCATCCTGTCCTGTCTCGTCAGTCGAAACGGTCGGAGTTGCGCGTGCCCCTCCATCCTGTCCTATCTCGTCAGCCGAAACAGTTGGAGTTGCGCGTGCTTCTCCATCCTGTCCTGTCTCATTGGCCGAGACGGCCGGAGTTGCGCGTGCCCCTCCGTCCTGTCCTATCTCGTCAGCCGAAACAGTCGGAGTTGCGCGTGTGCTTCTCCATCCTGTCCTGTCTCGACAGCCGAAATGGTCGGAGTTGCACGTGCCCCTCCATCCTGTGCTGTCTCGTCAGTCGAGACGGCCGGAGTTGCACGTGCCTCTCCATCCTGTGCTGTCTCGTCAGTCGAGACGGCCGGAGTTGCGCGTGCCTCTCCATCCTGTCCTAACTCGCCAGCCAAAACAGTTGGAGTTGCGCGTGCCTCTCCATCCTGTCCTGTCTCGTCAGTCGAGACTGCCGGAGTTGTGCGTGCCCCTCATCCTGTGCTGTCTCGTCAGTCGAGACGGTGGAGTTGCTGGTGCCCCCCATCCTGTCCTGTCTCGTCAGTCGAAACAGTCGGAGTTGCACGTGCCTCTCCATCCTGTGCTGTCTCGTCAGTCGAGACGGCCGGAGTTGCGCGTGCCCCTCCATCCTGTCCTATCTCGCCGACCATGTCCCAAGCACGCCCACTCCTCGGAAACACTGAATAATTGATCTGGCCGTGCTTCTGACCGCAGCTCTGCAGCGTCAATAATTCGCCGGCAATAGCTTCTTTGGTGGGCCGGCCGTGATCATGTGTCAGCTGCCACACTCGGATCAGCAGGCCATTGCGAATGCACAGCACTGGCTACAGGCTACCACTGCACTTGTATGCGCGGGTCAGGTCTGAGGAAAACACGACCAGACAGTCCGTGCTGGGCCACTCTATGGCGACATGACAGCCAACTCATGGCCCAGCAGCTACGACGTAACGGCATGACATTCAGATCATTCCTCAGCAGCTATGACTTTACGGCATGGCATTCAGACCATGTCTCAGCAGCTACGACGTAACGACATGGCATTCATATCATGCCTCAGCAGCTTCGACTATCAACACAGCACTCAACGTCGGCCACCTTGCGGCTGAGGTACTTGCTCCTCTGATCTCATCACCTGTGACACCCAGCTCATATTTACTACGCATTAAGTGTGACGTCTGCCTACATCCTGACATTAAGTGCGACTATCAGCGCATACCTCATCATTAGATGTGACTCTCAACTCACATCCCATAAATGGATTTGACTCCCAGCTCATGCCTCAGCATTGGACGTAACTCCCAGATCGTACCTCATATATTATATCATACATAGATAGATCCTATATTAAGTCATATATAGATCATGTATTAGGTGCTGTGGACGCTGTCGCGCTGAGCTCGCCACTGCCACAACTGGTCTTCAGTGGTTCCCATCAGTAATACACATCCAGCGCCCTATGTGATATACTGTCTCAATGTGACTATCAGCTGATACCTCAGGATTAGGTACGGCTTTCAGTTCACACTTCGGGACCAGGTGCGACTCACAAGTCACACTTTATCATCTGCAGGTCTTAGCATCATGTGCGGCCTTCAACTCACACGCCATCATCTGCAGCGCCGAGCTGATGCTTCAGCATAGGATGCGATTCGGAACTCTTACCGGGTGTGACCTTCAGCTTGCATTACCAGCTGATGCGGTATATGAGTACTGAACAGGAGGGAAGGTTCAAAATAGAACCGCCCAAATGGCCACCGTCGCCCATAGCAGTGGATCAGCGAAGGGCATAGCATTTGATCGAAAAGACAATGTGCTGTGGTCTTGCCAAGCCTTATGCGTTTGTTTTGCTATTCCAAAACTAATTGGAACTCGTCGGGTCTTGCCGTGCTCTTCGGTATGAAGACAAAACATGGTGCATATGCGCTCCGTCAGCAATGTATTGCAGATGGGAATCTGGCTGAAATAATTATGGAATCGTGGGCCCACGAAAGGGATGTTCAGTGGAACAGGAAAGGGATGTGGGAGAGGGGGCTTCAGTCAGTAGTTTACCGTGTTCCGAGTCGTCCCGAATGGTTGCTGGCCGAGTTCTCCCAGTGGACAGGCATCGGCATCAGTTGTCGCATCCGCCGCGCATCGGCGGAAGAGGGGGACATCAAAAAGGTGGCCATGTCAGGGGCCGTCAATGGAAGACTGTGACATCACAAAGGTGGCACATGTCAGGGACGCATCAGTAGAATACTGAGATACCACAGAGCTGGTCATGTCAACGACGCATCAGTGGAATACTGTGACATCACAAAACTGGCCCTGTCAGGGGCGCGTCAATGGAAGACTGTGACATCACAAAGCTGGTCATATCAGGGATGCATCAGTGGAATACTGTGACATCACAAAGCTGGTCATGTCAGGGACGCGTCAGTGGAAGACTGGTACATCACACAGTTGGTGACGTCAGAGACACGCTGTTGCACGTACTGCGACGTCCTGCAATAGCACGGACCATCCCAGTTGACAACCCACCTATGAAGCCTGTCCTCGTAGGCTGAGCAAGGCTGTCCGGTGATATCTCGGGAGGTACTTGAAGAGAAGTATGATCGTTGCCTGTTCTGTTGTTTCCTGTTCACTTTTCCTTTACATTGCTTCAAGCGAAGTTCGCATTTTAGAAGTATGAATGCTTGTATCTATCTGGGCGTGTTTTCGTCAGTACATTACATAATTTGGAGCGTGAAATATATCGGCGTGTTCAGTGTATTATTTACATTTCCTTCAGACATGACACCAATCAACAAGATTATATTTGTTATGGAGTCCGCACAAAGCGGGCACTAATCATGTCACAAACACAATGATTTATCCCGCGCGCTGGAAGAAGATGGGGGAGTTGCCGGAGGAGTACTAATTTGGCCCTCCCCCGGTAATTTTGTTCATATGTTTACTCATAAGTCGTTTGAAAACGTCACCTTGAAAATGTGCGAGCCTTCCGATATTCGAAGGACACACATGGTATCAGCAATTGTAAGTTAGGTTTGTTAGGGGCGTGGATGGCCGAGTGGTTAAGGTGTCGGGCTATGGGTACCAAAGGTCCCGGGTTCGACTCTAGCGCCACTACATTTTCCAATCCCGCGGCCCACCGGCGAAACAGTGTGGGCGGCGCCATTAGCCGTGAATGTGCATGAAGTGTGTCGTGAACCAACCAATAAAAAGAAAAAAGAAAAAAGTTAGGTTTGTTAAAACCACAGAGATAGAGCAGTTCAAATTCGGGTCGCTACCTCGTCGCAAAGCGGTTCTAACCTGGGGTTTCGTGTCATCTTATCAGGGGTTTTACGACCACAAAACGAGATGACCCTCGTGATCGCGTTGCTTGGCGTAGCTAACAGTGTATTCTTTGCCAATCGAATAGTGTGCAAATTCGAGATATATTATGAGTGACTGGACCATTGTTTCATACAGTGTCAGGCGCTTTCCTTCGATGTAGCTAATTATTGGCAAGTAACCTTACTTATTATTTTTAATTGTAAATGTTCAATTTTGTAGCGTAGGAGACTCCTCACCTGGCACACTTGCAAAGGTGCAAATGACCCATGCAAGCGATAGGGGGTCACTGACCAAGCTTCAGCTTAGATGCCCTTTTTCGGTGTCTGAGTCCATTCGGGATAGTTTTGATGTCGAAACTGAATTTATAGTCCCCCCTCCAACAACCGGGTGCCACAATAGTGGTTTTTGACCATCGTTCCAGACGTTTTCGAAAACACTTTGACTTCACCTGACCTACGTGTCTTACATCGCGACCTACGGATCGTGAGGTTAAATATTGCAATTGCGATCACGGTTAATTATAGCGCGTAGTCAAAAAGTTTCTTTTGCGAAAACCAGTTCCAATCCAATCTCGGGCTTGTCATCACTTCATTGTATTTCGATATGGTTAAAAAGTGACATTACGTTCACAATTTGAATTATGCACACATAACGTGACAATCACGACAAAACATTTATATGGTAAAGATGACATATACAAGACCGATGATGGCACTATGCATGGTGGTGGCTAAACGGCGGCAGTTCAGCAGATGATTTGGACAGAAAGGGAAACAGGGAGAGAGAAAGAGAGGGGAGGGAAATAGAGTGAGAGATAAAGAGGGGAGTAGCTAGAGAAAGAGAGCAAGAGTGAGAGAGAGAGAGAGAGACAGAGACAGTACAGAGACAGCAGAAGTGAAGAGAAAGAGATAGAGACGTAGAGAAAGACAGAAAGATGGAGAGAAAGAGAGAACGACGTAAAGTGGGAGAGAAACAGAGATCGAAAGAAAGAGCGACAAAAGAAACGAGAAGAAAAGAAGCGGAGCCTACTGTGGAGATGATGGTATTGTCGCTAACTTTTTTAGTAAGCTCAAGCTCAAATTTACTCAATTTGAGCAACAACACCAGCATTTCCACAGTAAACTTCTCTTCTTTTCTTCTAGTTTTGGCGTCGGTCTTTATTTCGATCTCTGTCTCGGTCCCCTTTCTCTCCTTCTCTCTTTCTCTCCAACTTTCTGTCTTTTTCTGCATCTTTATCTTTTTCTCTCCACCTTCTCTTGCTGCCTCTGTCCTAACTCTGTCTCTCCCCCCCCCTCTCTCTCTCTCTCTCTCTCTCTCTCTCTCTCTCTCTAATCTTCGTACTGCGCACACTGCTTCTCCCCTCGCCATTAGTACGCCACACTTCCCCCCGGAGAGCCTACGTCACCTCTGTGCGGGTCCTTCAGCCAAAGGGTAACGATCGGCCGTCAGTTCGCGCGTTCATTACCGGCACACCAAGACCACCAATGTATTGTTGGTCGGCGCCGTCGCCGGCCGTGACGTCGGCTGTCGGTGCCGACGGCGACTCGAGTGTCGTCCAGCTAACGGCTAATGCTGGGGTGGGGTGGCCGGCGGCGCCGTGGTACCGTGTCCGGCTGACTGATGACCCACGCCCACGACCCGGAGGTAATGATGACTCGTCGCTGTGGCTGTGACGTCGCTGGGGTGAGGTTGGTGCGGCTATGACGTCGCTGGGGTGAGGTTGGTGCGGCTATGACGTCGCTGGGGTGAGGTTGGTGCGCCTGTGACGTCGCTGGGGTGAGGTTGGTGCGGCTATGACGTCGCTGGTGTGCGGTTGGTGCGTCTGTGACGTCGCTGGGGTGAGGTTGGTGTGGCTGTGGCGTTACTGCGGTAGATAGTCCCATGTCTGTGTCTGGAACCGCGTCACTATATTAACCTGCGTCTGGAGCTGCCTTATTAGCGTTCTTACTACATAGTTGTTAAGTGACACATAACGAATTATTTTCTAACCGTAATATAAACTCCGCTTGGTCCCTGTGAACGCTGGTGTACGGATTGACCTGATCAGATTTCAGGGTAGACATGGCCCCTTAGATTCCCACGTAATCCTCTCCTGTATCATCGGACGCAGAAGTTCACCATTCGCCACCCTATTCTAGTTATAAATAGCGGTTTGAACCAACAACCGTGCGAAGTGCTAAACATGTCTCAAGGTGCTGTTCAGGGTGCTCAAAGCATTGATCAAATATCGTATATTTGATCTACGTGAATATATCACGTGGAATTTGATTGCCTCTTCTTCGTCGATTTCGTTCCAACATTAAGTCGGGAACTGTTTCACCGGAATTTGTACCGCACACAACTTAAACGACATGTTTAAATGCACGGTTAGTTGACGACTTCGCGTTTGATGGTCATCATAATCAATTACCGGTCATGCCCGTGCAATAGTATATGTTACAGCCCTGTGCTGAGGTCGTTGAGATTGCCTGGAACGCCGTTCCCGAGCCCGTGGCATTCTCGCAACCGAATGACAGCACAAACATGACCTGTCCGACAACAAAAGGCATTGTCAATTCAGCCCTGCGACGGACGCCATTTTTTCTCGAACTTCCTGCCAACCAGGCAGTGCATTTCTGGTGGCCTAGAACTTCGGGCAAACTCGGGTAATCAAATAAAACTCGACTGTCGACACTTCAATGGTAAAAAGGCACATCAGCCGGCTATAGAGCTGCTGAAGGCGAGAAATCCGCCTTTATTCGACTCTAAATGAAGTGGAAATAAATGCAGAGAGTGGTATATGGGCATCCCAGTGGAGCGTGTAATCTAAATGCAAATCCGGCAGGGATAAAGGTGGCAACTGGCCAGCTTCAGTGCCGCCGTCCTGCTGTGCGAGCTGCTCAAGTGGGTGGAGCGGGCTACATGGCGCACAGAAGTGGCACAAAACATGAAATATGCCCAACAGCACCGGCCAAAATGGCTCATTGTGTGCCTTTCGTTACGCATTCTGCGCTGGGTGTTGCCAGCTGCGTTGTTGTCAACTGCTGTCATCCAAGTGTGTGTGTGGGGGTTCACGTCCTCACGTCCTGTATTCTTGACTATGCCCAGTTATTACGGGCAAGGTTTGAATTCTTCTCCCTGCTGTTTGTCTTATTGATATGTCATTGGGTTGCAATTGCATGCGTTTGAATAAGCTGCCTTTCGCATAGTTTCTTGCATTTACATAGGCCTCGATGCATGTTTCTTCAGATATAAGACGCATAACTGTACAAGTATACACGTACTACTAGCGAAAACGAACGACGACATTTGTAACTTTATGTTTGACTAACTCTGCTGTAAGAATACAAAAACGAACTCGTGTATTACGCCCTTCCCTGAGTTGCATGGCTACCGACAACTGGGAGTGTGGGCAATGCGGCATCATCAGCGGTCGACGCTGAGCACGTGACTGGAAAAAGCGTGTCACACGGCAAGAAGGTGGCCTCAAACTCACACTGGAAAATTTGAAGCTGACTTCAGGGCTTTTCACGTCACGCGTAGTTTGAACGAGTTGGACGAGCTAGGTGGGCATGCCGGGTGTACTTCCCCAGCTTCGCCATATTTTGGCATGTTTGAGTTTTGTCGTTTGTATCGTCGGAAGTGTGTGACCGTTCCTGACCATGTCTTGCAGCTAGTGTTGAAAAATAATTAGCCGGATGACTTGAAAACTTATAGCTGGAATGCTTACCGGAAGAACGGTTAGAAGTTCATTGCAGAAGTGTATGCAAGTAGTGGCGCTGGGGAATTATAGTGGCAATTGCGTGATATTTGACAAATCCGGAATTTTTTTTCAAGGGTCGCCCCAGGCAGCGTTTTTACAGGTATCTGTGACAAGTGTCTCATTTGCTAGCTTGTTCCTCTTCCGATTTACAATGTACGATCTGGCTGATAAACCTGCCTTCACAATCCCCCATCAATATTCCACTGGAGTTGCCAGAGCATGAATATTCTGTGTTCCTCCAGTGTGACAGGACCTCCGCTATGAAGACAGATCGACACCATGGTCCTAAACTGCACCAGTCCACCACGTCTATTACCTGGTCGCTGCCCCACACCAGTATCGCTGCTATGTTCCAATGTCGCTACATTACACTAGTATCGTCGCCCTAGTATCGCCCTACCATATACCCCTCGCATGCACGTTGTCGCTGTCTGCTAGTCGGAGTGTCCGTCGGAACACACGTACAGCATAATCAATAGCCACCTAGTGCACCGTTGTCACTGTCTGTAGCGTGCAGAGTCGGAAACACCCACACCCTAGTACCGCAGTAGATCAATAGCTACCCTAGTGTACCCCACCCTACACCAATGTCACTGTCTGCAGCGTGCAGAGCCGGAACCACCCCCACCCCAGCACGGCCAGTGGGTCGATGGCTGGCGGCCGGCGATATAGGGTCCGAATGAAATTTGCCGCCAAGTTTCAGCATCTACGGCCGGATGTCTGGGCGTCGCCGCTGGCAGCTGGGGAAACGGCTGCCGGCGGCCCGGCGGCCAGATAGAGTGACGCGGCGCCGCTGGCAGCTGGGGGAACGGCTGCTGGCGGCCTGGCGGCCAGATAGAGTGACGTGGCGCCGCTGGCAGCTGGGGAAACGGCTGCCGGCGGCCGGGCCGCCACACAGAGTAAAGGCTGCCGCGCCGCTGGCAGCTGGAAACCAGTTGACCACCGCTGACGATGGTGATGTGACATTCTGATCTGGTGGGGCTCACAATGGTGATGTGACATTCTGCTCTGGTGGAACTGACAATGGTGATGTGACATTCTGCTCTGGTGTGGCTGACAATGGTGATGTGACATTCTGCTCTGGTGGGACTGACAATGGTGATGTGACATTCTGCTCTAGTGGGGCTGACAATGGTGATGTGACATTCTACTCTGGTGGGGCTGGCAATGGTGATGTGACATTCTGCTCGGGTGGGACTGACAACGGTGATGTTGCATTCTGATCACATCACCATCATTGTGATGTATTTTGTTCTTGGAAACGTCATTGGTTTAGATTAGATGTATGTTATGTATGCTGGATGTGTACTGGATAAGCATTACGTGCAAAATACATAAACTTCTTTACGGAAAATGAAAGACCTCGTTATTTCAAACAAAAATGTATGACATTCCCATGCGGCACTTTGGAACATTTTGTTAGATTTAATTAACCCGTGCCGTCTTTCCGATCAAATCCTCACACGCCGTCTTCGAGGGGGGGTTAAAGACCCCCTCTAAAATCCAAACTAAGCAACCCACGAAAACGAAAGAGGTGTCATCGGAAAGCGCTCGACGAGTAGGATCCAGGTCCATCCTCCAAAACAGAATTCCCCCAAAAAGTGACGTCACCAGGAGGACTAGATTTTCACGACTTTTCACGACATACATTATGTTTTTGACCCTGGAGAATTCATTTTGTGGGATATATGAAAAAAAATATCTGGAATTAATAAAGGATAGCGAAATCGACCAGGGCTATTATTTCTTTTGGCCCCGAAAAATA
>JAOTOL010000436.1:0-67817 GCA_034440575.1 Imbricaverruca yamaguchii | reverse complement strand
ACAGACCAGCACCACACGGACGGGCAGTCTGACAGACCAGCACCACACGGCCGAACCGTCTGACAGACAGCACCACACGGACGGGCAGTCTGACAGACCAGCACCACACGGCCGAACCGTCTGACAGACCACACAGCACCACACGGACGGGCAGTCTGACAGACCAGCACCACACGGCCGAACCACCCGACAGACCAGCACCACACGGACGGGCAGTCTGACAGACCAGCACCACAGCCAGGCCGTCTGACAGACCAGCACCACAGCCGGCCGTCTGACAGGACCAGCACCACACGGCCGGGCGTCTGACAGACCAGCACCATACGGCCGGACCGTCTGACAGACCAGCACCACACGGCCAGTCTGACAGACCAGCACCACACGGCCGAACCGTCTGACAGACCAGCACCACACGGGCCGTCCGACGACCAGCACCACACGGCCGGACCTGAACAGACCAGCACCACACGGCCGGACGTCTGACAGACCAGCACCACACGGCCGGACCCGCAACAGACCAGCACCACGGCCGGACCGCAACAGACCAGCACCCGGCCGGACCGTCTGACAGACCAGCACCACACGGCCGACCGTCTGACAGACCAGCACCACACGGCCGACCAACCCACACACACCGTCCCTGACAGACCAGCACCACACGGACGGGCAGCTGACAGACCAGCACGGCCGAACCGTCTGACAGACCAGCACCACAGGCCGGACCAGTCTGACAGACCAGCACCACACGGCCGAACCTCTGACAGACCAGCACCACACGGACGGACCTTCTGACAGACCAGCACCACACGGCCGAACCGTCTGACAGACCAGCACCACACGGCCGGACCTGCAACAGACCAGCACCACACGGCCGGACCTGCAACAGACCAGCACCACACGGCCGGACCGTCCTGACAGACCAGCACCACACGGCCGGACCTGCAACAGACCAGCACCACACGGCCGGACCCTGCCACAGACCAGCACCACACGGCCGGGCCTGCAACAGACCAGCACCACACGGCCGGACCGTCAGACAAGACCAGCACCACACGGCCGGACCTGCAACAGACCAGCACCACACGGCCGGACCGTCTGACAGACCAGCACCGCACGGCCGGGCAGTCTGATAGACCAGCATCACGCTGCCGGACCGCGCTGGCTGTATCCCGCCGCCGGCCCCAGCTTCTTTACGGAGCTGTTGCGCCGTTTTACGGAGCCGCGGCGCCGTTTTTCAGACGACCGCCGCCGACCGACCGACACGTCCATCATTTCCGGCGACGCGAGGCTCAACCAGAGCACTCGCATTTTCCGCGGCTCGAATTGGTTACAACACCCGCGGGGGCAGATACTAGCTCCTCACTCCTCTAATCTCTAAATAACTTCTTGGTAAACCCAATTTCCATGATTTACTCTGCTCCGGGGCGTCGGTACGATTAATGTTTAACGCCGCAAAAGTGAGGCATAGGCAGATAAGGAGGCGGTGGATGGGATTAGCAGGTGGATGGCGTGGCGCGCCCTCAGGTTGTCACGACACGACGGAAATGCAGCCTCAGCGACAGCAGACTTCACAACGGCAGCTCGGCAGGGAAGCCGGAAATTTAGCAGCTAACAAACAAAGAAACATCCTGCTCGGTAACATGATGTAAGAAAGTTAGGTCACTCTGCTAGAAAGGCTGCAGGTGGCGCAATATATTGCATTGTATGACAGTGTGTTATATATGTGGATATTAGATATGTATTGTGTGGTAACTCATGGCACAGGTAATACTGAAAATATACAATAATGAAGACAAAATATGACACCGCTTCCTCACCATTCAGCTGGGTGGTAATCATTGACATCATATTCCATTAGCTGAGGGAAAGTGTTAAATGCTAGAAATGTGATGTTTACCTTGAAAAAGTACGCTAAGGTGTCTCATGTGGCGTCCGGTAATTAAACGCAATCAAACAAAAATCATATAGTATGCAGAGTCTACACGCGCAGCATTGCCAATGAACACACTAGCATAAAAGACAGGTATACACATGCCACGCATACACGCATACATTACACTGAATCGTGATGCCGATGCTGACCACTTGGAGAGTGGTCGGCATCTCTGCCTCCGCCTACCTCCCGGTCCCGACGCATAGCTGGACCTTAGTGGAAGATGCTGGACTTCGCTTGTCAACCGCGACCAAGAGAAGCGGGGCCTGGGCGTCCCCCCCCCCCCCAGTGCGTGCCGTTGGCGTCCGGGTTCACCCTTGGCTGTGTGTGTGATATGTGGATTAAAAGCTTGGAAAACACTCGCAGGGAGAAAAGCCAAGCTGCATGGGATACCCGAAGTTAGACACCACGCACAATTTAAGTTGCAACCGTTCGTTTCTGCCAAATTAGAGCGGCCCCAGCTTTCTTGCCGGGATAAATGCCTCATATGGTTGTGTGATGCATGAGTCGAGGAGGGACTGGTTTTGGACGTTATGTTGCGTCTGCAGGTTGTCTTCCACAACAATTCGCAAAATAGCCCAGGGAGCTGTGGGTGCATGTCTTCCGACAGCATCCTCAATCTCGGCTGTGTGTTGATGCTGAAAAAGACTTGGTAGGTGAACGTCGCCAAGTGGTATATACGGGATAGTGCAGGAGGACGTGGTCTATACGGGATAGTGCAGGAGGAAGTGGTCTATATCGGATAGTGCAGGAGGAAGTGGTCTAAATTGGACAGTGCATGATTGTTAGTTATTTCGGCTTTCGGGCGCTTCGACTGCTCTGGTCATATCGCGCCCAGAGGGGACAGTGCAGGAGGAAGTGGTATATATGGGACAGTGCAGGAGGAAGTGGTATGAATGGGACAGTGCAGGAGGAAGTGGTATATATGGGACAGTGCAGGAGGAAGTGGTATGAATGGGACAGTGCAGGAGGAAGTGGTATGAATGGGACAGTGCAGGAGGAAGTGGTATGAATGGGACAGTGCAGGAGGAAGTAGTATATATGGGACAGTGCAGGAGGAAGTGGTATGAATGGGGCACTGACAGTGCACCAGGAGGTGTTCGTTGGTGTATCGGACACCGCACGACCGACCTCGGGATGGATGTCAGTCGTGTTGGGAAACATAATCATGATCATGGTCAATGTTGCGTAGCCGTAATTGTGATCAGATAACAGCTGCCAGCTGTTTGCTTTGGTTTGAGGATGAGCATTTATGGAGAAAGGGTTTGATTTTGTGCACGCACGATTTGCTATGCGCTCAGCAGTCCTGGAGCGTATTCTTCTACGAAGCACTGCTCGTCACATAAGATCACCGCGCAGTTAAGCACGTGCGGGGCAAATGTCATGGAAGACCGTGAGGGAACTTGAGTAGCTTTTTAACCGAGTAGTGCAATATATTTATATTTGCCGTGAGAACGTCATTGCATAATAATAGGTAATTGCTACATTACGAGTTCATGTATAGTTGCACAGCAACCACTTCAGGCTTCAAATTGTAGCTGATTGAAATCGTTTTCACGAAGGATGCTTTAATAATGCTTCGAGTAGTCTGAGCATTGTGCATCTTGGCTACAATGATGCCGAAAAATGCGTTCAATCCTTTTAATAGCCCTTCAGACAAAATTAATAACAATAGTTTTATTTTTACTTATGATGCCGAAATTTATGACCGTTCCTCTAACTCCCTCTTCCAGACTACATTATTGGGAGGCAGCGGTAGCCCAGCTGGTAGAGCGTGGGGATCTTGATCGCAAGGTCGTGGGTTCGAATCTCACAGCCGACGACATTTACCGAGTCCATCCGCGACCAATCGTCGTGAGAAGTTGGCAACGCTGTATGACCTAGCGGTTGAATCCGTCGTAAAAGAACCCAATGTTCTTCTTCTTCTTCAGACTACATAATTGCTCTAGGTAAACTTCAGCCGGCTTTCTGACTGGTCAGCGAAATGGCAAGTTCGACTCACCCATGCGAAATGCACATATTTTACAATAGCCTTTAGGAAGAAATCCACTTTTCTCATCAAAGATCGGAAATGTAGCACATGAAGCATATAAAGTTCTTCAATTTGTGATCCCGGTGTTTTGCTATGCAGCAAATCAGCAATCCACAAATGCATCAGCTTCATTGTCAACAAAGCAAACAATGTGATATGTATGTTTGTTTTTAGCGGAAATGTTGCAGCAAGTTTGAAATCGAAGCCGTTTTTAGCTGCTTGGTTATGAAACATCTGGTCTATTGTGGAGTTGGTTGTGTCACGCATGGAGCAAAGTCACAACTTGGCCGTCTTGGAAGCATTTGACACACATGTTATATAGCCTCTCACTATCACGCATGTGAACCTTTCAGTATGTAGCCTATTGCGATCTTTTAAGATGATTTAAAATTGCTCACCTTTTCCGTAGCGCTTCAAGCACAATGCAACTGAAGACAATGTGCATGTAATAATGGCTCCATTCCTCTTCAGCAATACAATGACTGTTCAGAAGTAGAGTGAATGCAGGTGAAACATACCTGAAATAAAAGATAGTAATATGCACTACTTTTCTGCGCCATGTTCATTCTTCAACAACACCCTGGATTGCTTAGTGTGTTCCTAAATGCATTTAATGCATGTGTAAAAGCAGCAGCGGCAGGCGCCGCCGGGGAGCGGGGCGGGACACCAGGGAGAACCCCAGGCAGGACAGGCAGGGGCAGGACACGGGGCCCACAGAGGATGGCCGCATTTTCGAAAGGGGGCCAGTGTAGGCAGATAGAGCATGTCCTTCAGGAAACAGAAATGGGGGGGGGGAGAAATGCATGCCAACTCAGGAATATCCAATAGTGTCAGCCAAGCAATAGAACCTCAAAGTCCAAATAGGACAGCAGCAACTCAAGGGGCAGAGTTATAGTTCATCTAGTGATAAAGAACCCCATATGAAAAACCAAAGGTGGTTATGGAGCATTTGTTAAGTGTATGATGTTTAATGCTCAGAGTATCCGTTCCAAATTGATGAGTTCAGTGTTATGTGCGAGGAGGAACCGGATTTGTTTGCATTACGGAGGCAGGGTCAGTGAAGGATATTTGGAGATAACTTACAGGACTAGAGATCCAGGGATACAATATGTTTTCGTGCAATAGGGGTCCAGCAATGAAAGGGGTGGTGTAATGCCTATGTGAATAGCTTATTCAGTTCTCAAAAAGTAGCAGGTGGGGATAAAAAGTGTCTGTGGAGTCCATTTGGCTGATGTCACTGTGGGAAAAGGCAACAGCAATACTCTTAGGATAGGATCTTTCACCGATCAGAACCCTGCCACATTCTCAGCAACTGGAGCTTGACAAGGTGATTTGTGAGGAAATCAGTAGAAACTTTAAGAGGAAGTGCCTTATTCTCGGTGACTTTAATCTAAAAGGTTATGAAAATGCTGGTGTTGGCCCCCACCAGCAAAATGTTCAGGAAATGCCTGAAGAGGACCTGTTCTTACACCAGTTTGTATCGGAACCTACCAGGCATGGTTCATTCTGGACCTTGTATTCTCGGATTCAAGGACTGGTTCAAGACTGACTGTAGGCGAAACTCGGGAAAAGGACCATAACATAGTTAGATTCAAGGCACATGTAGGGGAAACTATCAAGGATAATTTGGTAAAGGTTCCAAATTTCAACAAAGCAGACTTTAACGGCATGAGAGCGGCTTTAAGTGCCATCAGATGGGAAGAAGAATTCTCCAATTTAAATGCCTGGAAATGGGAAAAGTTCAAATCTTACTTAAAGGAAACTCAGATTAGACATGTCCCCCAAAAGCAAAACCAAAGAAGGGTAGGAAAGCCAGCATGGCTTACAACAGCGTGATAAAAGCAATTAGGCTAAGAAAACTGCATTTAGAGTTTTTAAAGAAGCCTCAAATGTCATTAATCTAAAGGCGTATCGAAAAGCTAGAGACACTGTGAACAAAAACCAGAGCAGCAAAGCGAGCAAAGGAACTGATTTAGCTAGAAACTGTAATGGGGACAGTAAAAGTTCTTTAGTTTCTACAAGCTGAGTAAAGTTTCTAACACAATTGGTCCACTGGAAGTAAACGGGACTACATTGGGTGAGGATAGTGAGATGGTTGAGGAGCTGAGCAAGCAGTTCAAATCAGTGTTTACATTGGAAGATATGACCAATCTGCCGACCGTACACCATAGTTCAGATACATGGGATCTGACAAATGATGTTGATTTCATTGGTAGTGATGTTGTTTACAATCATATCAGGAAAATAAAGCCAAATAAGGCAGCAGGACCTGATGATATTTATGCTAGGGTGTTGCGGGAAACTGAAAAGGAACTGGCATTTCCACTTAGTATAATATTTTGTAGATCAGTTTCACATAATGAAATTCCAACCGATTGGAAAAGGGCAAATGTAGTTCCTATTTTCAAGAAAGGAGAAAGAGGAAAGTTGAAAACTATAGGCCAATAAGTCTCACATCCCTAGTCTGCAAGGTACTCGAATCAATTATCAAGGATAGAATAGTTAGTTATCTGGAAGGTAGCAGATTGATTCAAGATACTCAACATGGATTTAGAAAAGGACGATCGTGTCTCACAAACCTCTTGGACTTTTGAACTTCGCCACAGAACAATTTGATCAGGAAATCAGGTGGATGTAGCATATCTTGACTTTAGTAAGGCCTTTGACAAGGTACCCCATAAACGGTTAATGATACAGCTTCAGTCCCATGGTATTGCAGGTAGCATCTTAAAATGGATAGAGTTGTGGCTTTCGGATAGACAGCAAAGAGTGATGCTAAATGGTACAAAGTCATCATGGCAAAATGTTCTTAGTGGAGTCCCCCAGGGGTCAGTACTAGGCCATTACTGTTCATTATATTTGTAAATAACATTGAAAGTGGCCTAACAGTAAAGTTTTGAAATTTGCAGATGATTTGAAGGTCTTTAGGGCAATAACAGGTCAGGATGAGCATATCTCGCTGCAAAAGACTTAGACGAACTTGTGAAGTGGTCCGAAGAATGGCAAATTAAATTTAACTTTGATAAGTGCAAAATCATGCATGTAGGTAAGCAGCATATGAAGGCTCCATACTTGATGGGTGGCCAAGTGCTATCAGTGACTCAACAGGAGAAGGATTTAGGTGTTATTCTAAACACAAAATTGGGGGCATCAGAACAGACCAAGGAAGCCAGGAAGAAGGCACTGAGAATGCTCGGGGCAATAAATAGGAATGTATCATACAGAAGTGAGGAAGTGATCAGGAAGCTTTACTGTGCATACGTCAGGCCACATTTGGAATACTGCATCCAAGCTTGGTCTCCTAGCTATGAAAAAGATTGTTGGCTTTTAGAGAGAGTACAAAAGAGGGCTACAAAAATGGTTAATGGCATAAGCAACCTGGCATATGAGGAAAGATTGAAGAAATTGAATATGTTTTCACTTAGATATAGAAGGCTGAGAGGAGATCTCATCGAGGTCTTTAAATTTGTCAATGGTCTGGAGAGGGGATACCTTGGGGAAATGTTAGAATTTAACAGAAATGATGCAATTAGAGGTCATAAATTCAAAATTAAAATTAACCACAGCAGAACAAGGTTAAGGCAAACTTTCTTCACCAACAGGGTAGTGGAACACTGGAACCAGCTGCCAGAAAACATCGTCAGTAGCAGCACATTGAAAATCTTTAAAAACAGCATAGACAATCATAAGAATAGAGGGCTTGCTTTTCGGTATTACAGGGAGGGCTGATTGGCAGATTTGGTGGGCAACTGGTTCAGTGTACAGAGTGCAACCAAGAAGGGCCCTTGTGGCTCAGAGTTGCACTGATCTTTTATGTCTTTATGTCTTAAGTTACCGTCTTAGTTTACGTTCCGTCCGGTGCGTGGCGCTAGTGTCGCATACTAGTCAAATGTCCGCCCTTTTCGCGTGGCTCGAACAGGATGTTTCTGTGGGACATTTCTCCTTTACCCCCAAAATCATTTCAATTAGGATTGCCTTCTCGTTTTTGCCCGGTAATTTCTCCTTGTCCGGCTCAACCCAGCGAGGCGTATGAAAGTCAACGTGTCCGTGCCATATATCCTGTATGCAGGGAGTGGTTCAGCAGAGGTATATTTTGTGATACCGTGAGATTCTGTGAGCAATGCTTGCTCGCATGACAATAGCCAAGTTCCTGTGTCTTTACCTACGACAGTTAGCTGAGCCTACGTTACGTTAATGTCATGTACCGTTTAGCTTCACCGTTAATTTAGTTAGTTGCATTGATTATTTTATTGGGCTATGTATGCCTTTTGTGTATGTTAAAAGGTCCAACTATCGACATCATAACTCGTTTTGACTTGAGCTGTACACCTGTGTCTACATCTGTTGCTGACATACCAATAAATAATTAAGTAACAAAGAAGGAAACGTTTAGGTTCCTTATGCAAGCGTAATCAAGTTGGCTTGGTGAACTAATAGTGGTGAAAAGTAATGTATTTTAGTTCATAAACTTCACCCAAATCAGCACATTTTGATAATGCATTTGATAATGGATGAGGTATTTTAGCAAAGATATTTTGTCTATGTTATAGTTATATTGTGAAGAAAAAATAACCTGGACAGATAGTGCTTCCTGAATAGCACAGGTGAAAACCTAATGAGCCGAACACTTGAAAAGGGGCGGATGACATCACCAAAGTACAAGATTGCTAAATGTAAATCCACGTGATGGCATTTCAAGACAGCTAATAAAGTGGCCCGGATAATCCTTACGACCTAGCAGTTCGCTATGAGCTTTGCTACATGCAACTTACGACATTTTTGGAACGTCGGTCGCACACTTGCTCATCGTGGTCTTCTAAGTTGTAGTTCTTGCAATTGTGTATCCATAACTGAGTACAGCTGACTGTCCACAACACATACAGTGCTAAAGCATTTCTTGGTCAACCTATGCCGAACTTGGTCAATGAGAGGCGTTGATATTTTGCTGCAGAGCAACGAACTCCGACTTGTTGTGTTGCTAGGAATCTTGCTTCTTCCGTCGAGGGTGCCATCAAGTGCTCCCCAAACGCCAGTGAAGGACTTGCAGTAGGTCATGAGTGAGAAGCGTCGGTGTAGCGAGCCCTCTGGGCGACCCACAATCCGCTACCGGTGCAGCTTCGGCCACATCATGCAGGACGTGTTCCGGTGCCGTGGCTGGAAGGAGATCGGGCCCGAGGACCAGGACTGGGACATCAACTGGTGCGACGTGAGCCAGCTCAAAGAGTACTATGACCACTCGTTCTTGCAGGACCACCAGCGCATCTGCCACTTCCGCAATCACTATGAGCTCAGCCGCAAGAACATGTTGATGAAAAACTTGCGCAGGCTGAAGCGCCAGGTGGAGAAGACTAGTGGAAAGGAGGAGGCAGAGCGCTGCGTCATTTGCCCCACCTCGTTCGAGCTGCCCAGCGAATACCACATGTTCGTGGAGGAGTTCCGACATTGCCCACGCGCCATCTGGATCATGAAGCCGGCCGCCAAAAGTCAGGGCCGCGGCATCTTTTTGACGCAGAAGCTGAAGGACGTGATCGATTGGAAGATCAAGGACCGCCAGTTCACGCCCAGTTTTCTAGCGGGCGACAAGGATGTGGCGCTGGGGCCAGAGACGTACGTGGTGCAGCGCTACATCTCCAACCCGTACCTGATCGGCGGCAGGAAGTTCGACCTGCGCCTGTACGTGCTGGTGGTCTCGTACATGCCGATGAAGGTGTGGCTGTACCGGGAGGGGTTCGCGCGCTTCAGCTCTTCCGAGTTCACCACCTCGCAGATTGAGGACAACTGCATCCATCTGACCAACGTGGCGATCCAGAAACACTCGTTGGAGTACGACCCGCAGCGCGGCAGCAAGTGGAGCATGCGCCGGCTGCGCCAGTTTCTGCGCGCGCGCCACGGCGACGCGGCGCTCAACAAGCTCATCGACGACATCAACAACGTCTTCATCAAATCGCTGCAGAGCGTGCAGAAGATCATGATCAACGACAAGCACTGCTTCGAAATGTACGGCTACGACATCCTGCTGGACAGCGAATTGCGCCCGTGGCTGGTGGAGGTGAACGCCAGTCCGTCGCTGGCTACCACCGGGGAAGACGACTACCAGCTCAAGTTCGGCATGCTGGACGACATCCTGCACGTGGTGGACGTGGATGGGCGACTCACCGGCCGGGAGACCCGAGTGGGCGGCTATGACCTGATATGGAACGATGGGCCAGTGATAGCCGCCGAAAGTGCTCAATGCTGCGAAAATTTCGGAATCCAGGCTTCGCCGAATGCATTCCTTGGCTGCTACAACGACCGGGTGGGGCAGTTGCAGGAGATCTTGCAGAACAAGCCCAAAAGGCTAAGAAACAAGGGCGTGCGGCCCTCTACGTCCATACAGCAGATATGCCAGTGAAAATGGAACAGATATTTAATTGATTGTGAAATATATTTCACTGAAGTTGAAGCAGATATGTCAGTGAAAGTGGAACTGGAATACCATTGAACAGATATATCAATGTATGGTGAGCAGATTCCAGTAAAATTGCAACAAAAGTGCCGGCGTGGGTGAGCCGCCGGATATATCAGTAAAGGTGGAACCGATATATCAGTAAAAAAATGACAGGTGTCCGTGAGAATGGAACTTATATTTTATTCAACATGAAAGAGAAACGTAACTGAAGGCGAAATGGATATGCCAGGAAAGGCGGAATAAGGACGGAGTAGCAGGAGCAAAGGAAAATATCATAGGATGCGCAACACAGCCTAAAAGCTACTGCGTGTGGATGTAACTGATCGCAGAGTGGGGGAAGGTAGTCGCTTTCAAGTAGTTCCCCTTCATAGAGCGCTTCCAAACTAGGGCTAAATTCTTCCGAAAAGGAAGAGAGGCGTAGAGATACCTCTGCGTTAGGCTGTCCCTGTGCTTAGCGGTTGCTGTCGCTCATGATTTATACTTTAAAAGAAGGGTTTCTATCTGTGTTTTTATCACCAGAAGTATCATTACCTTTGCGTTTTAACTATGGGCACATTGACGGCCGAATATGTGCGCCAATGTATTTTTAATCCAACTATATGCAGGCAACGCTCAAGGCAAACCCGTAGGGATCATGGACAATGTTTCCTAAAAGTGAAGGGTCATAGTCTCGTATCAACGTGCTTGCAATTACGCCATGGTTTTAATGCGCTCTCACTCCCAGTAGTCAAAATATTCGCCCTTAAATCCCGTCAAAAGTGAAGCGTTTATATCACGATATGTAGACTGATGTGACATCATTGGATGGATACTAGGTGTTGGCAATAATGGAAATCCACTGGTATGTACTCAATTCAATGCCCTATTGTTTTTATTACTTGGACTTGTATGCCGCTATTTTACTACCTCTGCGTATATACCGTGTAGCTTAAAAGGAGCATTTCTTCAGGTTACATACATACTGAAATAATTCTCCTTTTTGTATGGAATTGCGTGCAATCATGTTCAAATAACTATATTATCCATCTTTCTCGCGTATACTCTATGCAATGACTTGCAATGACGTTTATGGAATGTTCACTGCAAACAATGTGCAACTATGCAACTCACTGGATAGTGACCTAAAAACCCAAATCATGAATAGATAGAAAATGACGTCGGAAGAAACTAGACGGCCAGGGATTCTTGAATAAAAAATCAGCAAATTTGAAGATTAAAGCCACATACATGTGCTTGTTCCGTGGCAAGAGCGGTATACATCTCGGCGAAGCTATCATCATTTCAAATGCGTGCGGACTTGACTAGTTGTGCAACTTGCTTTTTCTGTAAGTTGAGCGTTTCTGCAAACAAGTGAAATCAAAGGTGAAGGCTATGATACAGCGATACCACATTGATTCTCATGGTAATCAAAGAGTGTGCCTGCTATGCTCATGGGATCTCAGCAGGGAAATATACGAGTATGATAATGCTTAGACACTGTTATGCCAACAAATTGTTTAGAGTGTGCAAACAGTAAGCAATGCTAAATGTGCTAAAAAGTGTGTTAAAAGTGATTGGACAGTTATTGACAGTACATGATCAGTTGTCGATAGCACTCGAGCACAGCCAAAGCTATGCAGGCACCCCACGAGACGGCACAGTGCAGATACCGAACCGGGTATCCGTCCTGCCGGTAACATCCACCAACTGCCGGATATCACCGTGCAGATCCCGAACCGGGTATCCGTCCTGCCGGTAACATCCACCGACTACCGGATATCACCGTGCAGATCCCGAACCGGGTATCCGTCCTGCCGGTAACATCCACCAACTGCCGGATATCACCGTGCAGGTCCCGAACCGGGTATCCGTCCTGCCGGTAACATCCACCAACTGCCGGATATCACCGTGCAGGTCCCGAACCGGGTATCCGTCCTGCCGGTAACATCCACCGACTACCGGATATCACCGTGCAGGTCCCGAACCGGGTATCCGTCCTGCCGGTAACATCCACCAACTGCCGGATATCACCGTGCAGGTCCCGAACCGGGTATCCGTCCTGCCGGTAACATCCACCGACTACCGGATATCACCGTGCAGATCCAGAACCGGGTATCCGTCCTGCCGGTAACATCCACCAACTGCCGGATATCACCGTGCAGGTCCCGAACCGGGTATCCGTCCTGCCGGTAACATCCACCAACTGCCGGATATCACCGTGCAGGTCCCGAACCGGGTATCCGTCCTGCCGGTAACGTCCACCAACTGCCGGATATCACCGTGCAGGTCCCGAACCGGGTATCCGTCCTGCCGGTAACATCCACCAACTGCCGGATATCACCGTGCAGATAGCGGACATGGTCCGGCCTGCCGCAGATGCGGACCGTCTCGCATACCCGGGGAGTTTTGGCGGCACTTATGCTAAACTATGCAGCCAAATTTTTACACGTGGAACGTAAAGATAACCGCTAGGTGTGTAGGCGCATGATGTTCGTGCCAAAAAAAGGCACGGCAATTTTGACGTATTTGTTGGAATTGTATGCAAAACTTCGAATAGGTGGCGATTTTCACTTCCTCTCCTCCTCCCCTCCTCTTGACTGTTCTGTGTAGGAATGCTCAATGTACAGCTTACCAGCTGAGGAAGGAAATCCGGAATATTGATAACGAGCTCTCATTGTAGGGTGGGTGGAGATGTTTGCTGTCGACTGCTGAATGTATCAAGGCCATGTGCTGATCACATGTCGCAGTGTCAATGTCAGTGTCGCATCATGTCAGGCTGAACAGCAAATCTGTGGGCGGCCAACATTTGCCGAAACGTTTTGCCTTTTTCCTGATTTATGCGTCGAATGTGCGAAGAATCACCAATTACGGTTCGTGAAATTAGACCATAATGTCTGGGCCATGACGACTGACAATGGGAAATGAGTCGAGCGCCATTCGTGCTTCTGTTTCAAGACTGAACAAATGGCCGGCCGTGCCGCGCCAGCGCCGGAACAAAGAACGGCCGTTATCAATGCGGCCGAAATGAATGGCGATGGGAGGCGCGTTCCGATTTCCTTTGGATGCTTGCGTGTTGCGTGCGAATCTATCAGCAAGTGTAGAACACCACAGGGATGACGTGAATCGGCGCGCGCCTGAATGTATGATTAACTCGCATGGTGGCTAAGATCCATCCTGTCTGCTCCATAAAACCAATGGATGCCCATCACGAAGTATGTGTGGATGGCATCTGAATCATCTCGTCTTACCCCACCCATGCACTCGCCTACAATGACTGTACTCGACCTGTACGCTGCCGTCTCCGGCGTGGGATTATCCGTCGACATGCTGCCGATGTGAAGATTGGCCCGTATGTTGATACTTGTCGATCGTGTGTCCGCTGTTGTCCATCACCAGACGACCACCCGTCGTTATCCAGGCACCATTACCCAGGACAGTCGGAGACACTACCCGGTACAGCCTGTCACTTTCCGGGCACCAGTACCCAGGAGAGTCGGAGACACTACCCGGTACAGCCCGTCATTATCCGGGCACCATTACCCAGGAAGTCGGAGGCACTACCCGGTACAGCTCGTCATTATCCGGGTACCATTACCCAGGAAGTCGGAGGCACTACCCGGTACAGCTCGTCGTTATTCGGGCACCATTACCCAGGAGAGTCGGAGATACTACCCGGTACAGCCCTGATCACCTGATCTCACCTGCAGTCGGCAGCCGGCAGGCAGCTGTACAGCTGTGACTAGCTGTACAGCTGGGCCGAGCTGCTCCGCCAGCCGGGCAGCCACTCCTCGGGCCACCGGTTCGGATAGTCGACGGTCGGCCGGCAGCAGCTGTATAGCTGGCCATCTGGCCAGCTGTGCTCCGCCAGCCGGGCAGCTACCCCGCGGACCGCCGGTTCGGATAGCCGACGGCCGGGCGGCCGGGAGTGATCATTAGACACCGGACGGCCTCCACTCCGCCACATCGGCGCGTGCTTAAATCAGCGCCGAGGAGGCCCGCCAGCGGCCGAGAGGCACGGCGGCGACGGCGCGCCGCATGCGTCGCCGATTTACTGCCGGTGCCGGCGAACTGACGGCCGGCGGCTGACGTGGCGCGCCCGGCTGCCTGCCGGCGACAGTTATGGCGCATGGCCGCCGCCGCCTCCGGCCGTCGCAGGTCGCAATCGCGGCTCGGGGCTCAACGGGCGCCGATACTGTGGCGAGGGCGTCGCGTGGCAATTTTGTCCTCTACTTTACTGTGTCAGGTGGTCGGAAGATGGCAGGCTAGTCACCTGTTAAGTGTCGCTCATTAGGTGTCACCTATTAATTGTCGGTTTCCACCTCTTCTCAGGTCCTGGCTTGGCATGAGCGTGTGGGATCGGGTGGTTCTTTGGAATATTCTTCACAATCGTAATCCAAATCTTGCATGTTTTCTTGTATGTATCTCACCTTCTTTATCCAGCTCCGGACCATTACACAAGTATGGTTAGAGAACACATCTGCATTTGAATATTTTGCAGTGCTGTACCAAACGTGCCGTAGTGCTGCACCAGACCTGCCATAGTGTTGCACCAGACCTTCCGTAGTATTGCACCAGACCTGGTGCTGTCCACCATATCTCGAACATGGCCTAACACCCTCCTGTCATATATATTGATAAAAATTGGTATGCAGGGTTATCCGAGGCCCTGAAACGATTTCTGAGCTTTTTAGCTCGATCGGGGTAACGGTTCACGAATTATTGCCTGCGGCATTTTTCTGAGTTCGCACTGATGGTCAAAATTTCAGAGTCATTATCTTAGTGTTATGCAGAGATCAATTAAAAAAAAAAATATATTGTTAGAATCGTAACTAGCTCATCTTTCGATTTCTGTAGTCAGTTTTTATTCATTTGTGGAAATTTGGAAAATATGGCCCCGTGACCTCGTATAACGTGACGTGCGGTGACACCTAGTACAATGATATTGATACCATTATTGATGTAGAACGAAAGCCCCATCATTTATCGTTCTCATGAAAACATTAAAACCATGTATATTGAGCGCCAAATACCAGTTTCTGTAACAAATATTGCCTGACTTATGCGAAAAAAATGGCGCTTAAATAGGCTTGCTGTTCAGTAAGCTTTGTCTTCCGGTTCTTCGAAAGAGTGCAACATCGTAGTGTGCTACGGATGTGTTTGGAAAATTTTGCTACGCCTCTTAATCTTATTTCCAACACTAAACTCACATTTAGGCCAGGCTGGGATACGATTAAATGTCAGATGTGTAACATTACCTGATGCACACCGGTAAGTACGCACGGGCTTCAGAAAACACTGGACCTTCGGCAGTCGACATCCACGCAGACCACAGTTGGTACGAAACGGGATAGCGTTATCCGTGAACTTCGATTCCAGTTTACGCTGCCTTGCCGTTTTTCCCCGCTGTCTAGGGGAGGGGTCTAGTTACGCCGCGTAAACCGACCGGGCTGACTCGAGCGGAGCGATAAGATAAGTGATCCCATCATGAAACCGTGAGCGTGGAATCGGAATCGTGTGCTCAGTCGACGCCAGGCACGAGGTGAAGAGGTCTGGCTCTTAACAAAGTGAAACGGTGCTGACTTATCCTGGTATTTCGCAAAGCCGGAGAAATGGTTCGGCAGTGCTGTTCTGATCCAGTATAAGTGCCATATATCTCATAAAGCTAAAGGTGTGAGGCCACCATCTTAGCAACTGGTCGAACTGGTGAATGTCAGTCGAATTCAGAAGGACGTTTTCCTGTGCACGAACTGCATTGGAAGGTGCTTAAGGATCCTAAAAATATCCCAGTGCAAGAGGTATCGCCGGTTCAGTTAAGTGGCTCCAGCAGCCAAATTTCCAGCGGAAGATTGTCAAGTCCTGTGTCTGGCGAGAACTACGCACACTCGGTTGAAACCGACCATGCAGCAAGCCATCTTGTCGCCGACGTGACCTTACCCATCCTAGGCGTATCGCGGTTGAGTACAAGTAGCTTCTTATATATACACATATATATATATATATATATATATATATATATATATATTACCTGCTTGTTGTGCGCACTGATTAATAATTGGTCAGATATTCGAGTGAAGATACATGAACCTCTATACCTATTTCGTATAGAGTGGCATAGGTATGATGCGAAGTATGTCAGCTCTGTCAAGTTCGTCTTTGTCAGCTCTCAGGAAGTGAAAGAAGCAGCTTCTTATCTCCGACGGCGATTATCGAGAGCAGTTACGGTGAAAGGTTCACAGCGGCTCTACAGATGCTCGTCCTCAGAGCTCGCGTCCATCGTGGTACACGAACTCTCCAGTGAGCCGGGACGTGTCATGCGGATGAGCAAGAAGTGAGGTGCTATGAGAGAACGCTGGCCCTCTGGACCGTACATGTGCAATGGTGCATACGCATGCACAATGCAATGAATAACAAAATCGCTCATTTGCCAATATATGCGTGTGCGTGTGTGAACAGGAAAAAAAAATGTTAGAACTACAGGCGTAATTGAGCGTCTCTCCCTGTGGGATTTATGCTATAAATGAACAAAATAAGCTAGTGCGTCACAATGCCATTCTCCTATGAATTATGTATATTTCTGGTGGTTGCATAGCATATACAAAGTGTGACAAGTTCACATGTCTCAACAGTTTTGTGAAATATACTTCTGCTCAGTGAATTGTGCAAGGAATGAACATGTTTGTGTTTGATTTAATTACGTCGCCCACCTGAGGATTTGCAAAAACAGCATCTCCTCGTTGTTTCGCCAGACTATTAACCCAGAATACAGCGTCAAGATTTTATCTCTCTTGCGTTTATGCAGCGGGAATTTTCGGTCAGTGTTCATGCCTAGCTTTCTGAAGCGGACACAAACTTCGGGAAAATGGCACCCATTCATCCCCCATGCGTAATATCTTTAAACGATGTTTGCTGTTGGCTATATCAGCCATGCTTAGTCAAAATATGTCTGCGCTGGATATGAGAAGCAAGTGACTTGGCAACATATGCAAAATGTATCGGTACCATACTTGGTATTGTACACTTCAGAGGCACCGGCGAGACAAAGCTTACTGAATAGCTAGCCAATTTAGGCGTCTTTTTCGCATAGGTCACCCGATATTTGTTACAGAAACTGGTATCAGGCGTCTAATATACATGATTTGTATTTCTTCGTTGGAAAGATAAATGAGGAGGCGTTCATTTTATATAAATAATTATATCAATATCGTTGTACTAGGGGTCACCACAGGTCACTTCACTCGAGGTCATTGGGTCATATTTTCAAAATTCCCACAAACCAAAAACTGACGTGAGGAATCGATGGACGAGCTCATTGCGATTCCAGCGATATATAGTTTGTATAATGTATATCTAGATTACACAAATACATTGGCTCTCGAATATTGACCTGCAGTGTGAACTTAGAAAAACAGGCTATGCTTCGTGAACCGCTGCTCCGATAGCACTGAAACGATCAGCAATCGTTTCAGGACCTGAGATAACCCTGTGTACCAATTTTTATCAAAATCTGAGACATGAGGGTGTTAATTTTGAAAATTTGTGTTCCAGATATAGTGGACGGCACCACCTGCTCTAGTGCTGCACCAGACCTGTCGTAGTGCTGCACCAGACCTGTCATAGTGTTGCACCAGACCTTCCGTAGTATTGCACCAGACCTTCCATAGCATTGCACCAGACCTGCCATAGTGCTGCACCAGACGTGCCGTAGCGTTGCACCAGACGTGTGGTAGTGCTGCACCAGACCTGCCGTAGTGCTGCACCAGACCTGCCATGCTGCTGTATCAGGGCTGTTGCAGTTCCGTACCAGAGGACCCGTGCGGCTGCCTGCCTTTCGTTGCCATTGGGGGACGGTCTTGGACCATGTCGGGTTGTGGCTGTCGGCACTACCAGGAGGCTTGGCCGCCAGTCGAACCTCTATCGGCCATACAATGTCTGGTGTGACCACCAACACCACCAGACAGCGTGGCCGGCCATACACTGTGTCTGGTGTGACCACCAACACCACCAGACAGCGTGGCCGGCCATACACTGTCTGGTGTGACCACCAACACCACCAGACAGCGTGGCCGGCCATACACTGTGTCGGGTGTGACTACCAACACCACCAGACAGCATTGCCGGCCATACACTGTCTGGTGTGACCACCAACACCACCAGACAGCGTGGCCGGCCATACACTGTGTCAGGTGTGACCACCAACACCACCAGACAGCGTGGCCGGCCATACACTGTGTCAGGTGTGACCACCAACACCACCAGACAGCATGGCCGGCCATACACTGTGTCAGTTGTGACCACCAACACCACCAGACAGCGTGGCCGGCCATACACTGTGCTAGTTGTGACCACCAGCACCACCAGACAGCGTGGCCGGCCATACACTGTGTCAGGTGTGACCACCAACACCACCAGACAGCGTGGCCGGCCATACACTGTCTGGTGTGACCACCAACACCACCAGACAGCGTGGCCGGCCATACACTGTCAGGTGTGACCACCAACACCACCAGACAGCGTGGCCGGCCATACACTGTGTCAGGTGTGACCACCAACACCACCAGACAGCGTGGCCGGCCATACACTGTGTCTGGTGTGACTACCAACACCACCAGACAGCGTGGCCGGCCATACACTGTGTCTGGTGTGACCACCAACACCACCAGACAGCGTGGCCGGCCATACACTGTCAGGTGTGACCACCAACACCACCAGACAGCGTGGCCGGCCATACACTGTCAGGTGTGACCACCAACACCACCAGACAGCGTGGCCGGCCATACACTGTGTCAGGTGTGACCACCAACACCACCAGACAGCGTGGCCGGCCATACACTGTGCTAGTTGTGACCACCAACACCACCAGACAGCGTGGCCGGCCATACACTGTCTAGGTGTGACCACCAACACCACCAGACAGCGTGGCCGGCCATACACTGTGTCAGGTGTGACCACCAACACCACCAGACAGCGTGGCCGGCCATACACTGTGTCAGGTGTGACCACCAACACCACCAGACAGCGTGGCCGGCCATACACTGTGTCAGGTGTGACCACCAACACCACCAGACAGCGTGGCCGGCCATACACTGTGTCGGGTGTGACCACCAACACCACCAGACAGCGTGGCCGGCCATACACTGTGCTAGTTGTGACCACCAACACCACCAGACAGCGTGGCCGGCCATACACTGTGTCTGGTGTGACCACCAACACCACCAGACAGCGTGGCCGGCCATACACTGTGTCGGGTGTGACCACCAACACCACCAGACAGCGTGGCCGGCCATACACTGTGTCAGGTGTGACCACCAACACCACCAGACAGCGTGGCCGGCCATACACTGTGTCTGGTGTGACCACCAACACCACCAGACAGCGTGGCCGGCCATACACTGTCAGGTGTGACCACCAACACCACCAGACAGCGTGGCCGGCCATACACTGTGTCAGGTGTGACCACCAACACCACCAGACAGCGTGGCCGGCCATACACTGTGTCAGGTGTGACCACCAACACCACCAGACAGCGTGGCCGGCCATACACTGTGTCTGGTGTGACCACCAACACCACCAGACAGCGTGGCCGGCCATATACTGTGCTAGTTGTGACCACCAACACCACCAGACAGCGTTGCCGGCCATACTATGTGTCTGGTGTGACCACCAACACCACCAGACAGCGTGGCCGGCCATACTCTGTGTCGGGTGTGACTACCAACACCACCAGACAGCGTGGCCGGCCATACACTGTGTCGGGTGTGACTGTCAACACCCTATGGACTGCGTGGTCGGCGGTCGACCCCCTGCCGGCTGCTGCTGTAATGGCATTAGGGCGCGGCTGCCGCCCCGCCACCAGGGGACAAATCCGGCCCGGATTATCACCTTTTGTGGCGGCCGCAGCCGCACAGCCGTTATTTGGTGCCGGCCGAATCAGACATCGAGGAGCTGAGGTTTGCCACTGTCCACAGTCCAGTGTCAGCCAGACAATTTATCGCGGCAGTAACCGCACTCAGTGTGCTGTCAGCAAAGACTACGGAGTCTATTAACTAGATGCCCGAAAATCCGGATTTATGTAGTTGTTGAGTCACGGCAATTTCATAGTGCCTAATTCTAGCAAAACTCAAACGACAATTTTATACACTTGGACGCTGGCTGTAGAACAGCACGATACGTGCCTCCTCGAGCTTCGTGCCGTTTGCCAGGCAGGGAAAGCCAATGCTGGCCGGCGCTGTAGTCGAGCGGCACTTAGGCGACATAAAGTAAGCACGTCCGTTTTTTGTGTTTATCAATTCAGTTGACGGTAGTTGTACCACTAATGTGCATTTTGCACCTTTTTGTTCTAATCGAGCGCTTTGGCTTTAGATATCCATTCAGAAAATTAACCTTCTGACAAGTATTGTGGTAGCAACACTGCACTGGCTGCCGCAGCACCGACCATTGCTTAATGCATAGACGCAGCCTTCCACACTCGGCAATACTAACTAGGACTCAATTTCCGTTAATTGGGCAAACTGTTTCATCATCGTTTGGATATTTACCTCCATCGACATCGTAAGGATTTTTTTCTCAGTTGAAATGTAATATTGAAGGTAGTGGTAAATTGCAGTCGTGCTTTAGTTGCATCACTTTCATGCAACATTACATATGTGTCAGTGTACTTTAGCTTAACCCGTCCCGTCTCGGGGGCGTCTTCAACCGTTCGCCTCAGGTTTTTCGCGAACAATGAACGAACGGCGCGCGGCAGCGCGCCACAAGTCGGCATACATTTTTCCACATGAATTTGCTATGATTTTACAAATTTTTGAAGTCAGGTCATCTGGGGTCAATGAGTTAGTCAAGGTCAAGTGAGGTCACCTCCAAAAAAAGTTCAACCAGTCGTCACGCTTTAACAGATACAGATATTTTAGTGAAATTTTCAGCGTTTGCTTATCTTTAGGGGTGCAACAAAACGTACGAGATAAATTTTTTCATTTTTTTCCCCAAATTTTTGACTACATATAAATTTTGCATATTTGCCTATTGCAGTTCAAGTCGAAGACTCTGGCTAAAGTAAGCATTTGTTATTAGTGCAAGTTGACATCCAACAACGTTTTTTGGTCTCTTCTAGCCATTAGAATAGGAAAATTTTAGATGACTTGAAAACTCAACATTTCGAAATTTTCCACAAAAATTTATTTTTTGGAGGCACAAAAAATGCATGGCCCTGGTCGACTTCGCTGTCCATTTCTGATTACAAATATTTTTCCTTCTTCACATATCCCCAAAACTGAACTCCCCTAAGCCAAAAGCATAATGATGTAAGTCGTGAAAAGTTGTGAAAATCTAGCCCCCCTAGTGATGTCACTTTTGGGGAAAATTGTTTTGGGGATGGACCCGGACCCTACTCGTCGAGCGCTTTCCGATGACACCCCTTTCGTTTTCGTGCCACGCTTAGTTTGGATTTTAGAAGGGGGTTACTCTCCCCCCGAGACGGGGAGTGAGGACCTGACAGGAGAGCCGGCGCGAGTTAAAATATAAATAAAAGATAGCTTAAAAGATGGCATGGCATTAGCGTACTCCTGCTTTTAACCTAGGAGAGGTGAAACTGTTAGATGTGACCCTACTTTTTCATGCTGGGCCGTTCACTGTCCAGGACCCTTCTGCTGGACCGTTCACTGCCCGAGCCGTCCCTGCTGAGCTGGATCATCGGCTGATCGGCTGTGATCGCGAGTATAACAAATCCGAGGTCGGGTAACGCCACGGACGCGGTTTGAAATTTTATGTCGCCGTCTGGTTGTCCCTGGTTAAGCCATGGATGAGACGAGGCAGATATTGTTACCTGCCACCCAGGTGTCAAAAATGTTTGAAGCATCCTTGTAATTTGGTGTTTGTTTACTTTGTTCTGTAGGGTGGTAAAATAAAACATTGTGGAATTCGATACGTAGCCACGCATTCTTGAAGGCACCAATTACATTAAATGACCTGGACGGATTTCCATTGTTAGGTCTGTGATGAAGGCAATACCGCAGTATGCGTAGTTGCCCTACAGTGTATATGCTTCGAGTTTTTCTGATCATTACACTCTGCTTTTTTTGGCTTCTCCTAGGCATTAACTTTTGTGGGCTATATCATTGTCATTGGCTACCTATTTACGGACACCGAGGGCAAATTTTTATGGTTCATAATTGGATCACTTGCATTGTATATGTCATTCCTTGCACCTACTTCAGAATTTGTTTGCTGCTATGTGCATGATGTTCCTTTTATTTTCTTGCTTGAACACTTATATTCCGAGTTTTTTCCATGAACCACTTTTGAGTGAGCGAATGTTCGCTGAACATCAGCTGGTTTTCAGTAGGCAGAGATGCTGTTAACGGCTAATACAGTGAACACTAATTCCAGCTGGCTCCTGCAGAGTCTGCACGAATGTGTGACCAAACACGATAGTCAAAATCGATCCATGTGCTTATCGCCAAAGGTGAACTCGGTCGATAAATTGCAGGCAGGGAACAGTATTTGGTAGCGACTAAGTGCTCTGACCGAATAAAGCATCGTGATAATGTTGAAAACTTAATTGAATCTCGAACGAAGTATGAGTAGACCAATCGATTCGGATGACCTGTGTCTGAATCTAAAGAGCGCCAAATAACGCTACATGTTCTCCCCAAAATATTTAATTATCTCCGCAAGGCTATAACAGCACTACGCCTCCCCTCAAATGTTCCCTGATTGTTGATCATTTCATCACTTTGGCATACACACTGATTGGTGTAATTTGAATATGTGAAGATTTTTATCAGAATTCGACTGGACACGTTTGACAAGCACCAACCGCGAATGTCCTTAAAATATAAGTCAGCAGATGGAACAAGACATCTATAGTCCATGAGCGCTAGATGATCTACCATGGTCGATGCGCCCTAAACACCTACTCACACATCTATAGCCCAGTTATACATTATATATGCGTACGCATGCATGCATAGCGCAACAGGTCGTGGCGAGGTGGCTCTCCTGCCGCGGGCGCCGATGCCGACCGCGGCGTGATGGAGGTGTCGGCACGACGCGCGTCATTTGGACCCACTTGGCGGCCACATCAGCCGATACGGTCGGCGCCGGGTCGGCGAATGGCCGCGGGCGACGTGGACCGGTCGTCGGCCCGGCCGCGGCACGGCCCGCTATCACCGCGCCGAAACGGCCGGCTTAGCCGCGCCGTTGAATCACTCCGATTTTTGCCGGCCGCGTGATAAGACTCCTCAATTTGTATTTACGCGTCCGACGGCGGTGTTTACGACGGTCGATATAGGCAGATAGGTGGCCTCTGTGGCCGGCCTGGTGGAGCGCGGGCCGGCCACGGGCAGGCCACCAGTGGCCACGTGGCCACGTGGCCGAACTCCTGCATGTAGGCTACTCCGATCAGGCTGCTTCATTTAGTGTTCATTGGTGAGCTTACACCTATAGTTACAGAGGTATTCTTCGATTTTTGTGCTTGTTGCATGTTGCGAAAGAAGCGACAACTGCATGCTAAATATGCCGCTTGTGTTCGCTACCTCGCCTTGTAACGCCACACTTAAGATCACTACAAAATATTCCTATGCTACACCTTAACTCTCAAATTGGTGTGAGTACAGGTGACATCACAGGTGGCCCGGGTACGGGACTAACCATACACACCGGTGACGTTACATGTGATGTGGGTACCGGGCTTGTCACGTGTACCTTGTTTGTTTTTTGGTTGGTTCGCGACGCACTTTATGTGCATACACGGCTAATGGCGCCACCCACACTGTTTCGCCGGTGGGCCGCGGGATTTGGAAATGTCCTGAGCGGCGCCAGTGTCGAACCCGGGACCTTTGGTACCCATAGCCCGACACCTTAACCACTCGGCCATCCCTACCCTCGCCACATGCACCTACCGGTGACGTTGCAAGTAGCCTAGATACGAAGCATCTGCCGGTGACATTACAGCTGACCTGGGGACGAGACCAGCCTCATGTGCCGGTGACATTACAGCTGACCTGGGGACGAGACCAGCCTCATGTGCCGGTGACATTACAGCTGACCTGGGGACGAGACTAGCCACATGTGCCGGTGACATTACAGCTGACCTGGGGACGAGACTAGCCACATGTGCCGGTGACATTACAGCTGACCTGGGATGGTGACGAGACCGACGCGCCACATGTGCCGGTGACATTACAGCTGACCTGGGGACGAGACTAGCCACATGTGCCGGTGACATTACAGCTGACCTGGGGACGAGACTAGCCACATGTGCCGGTGACATTACAGCTGACCTGGGGACGAGACTAGCCTCATGTGCCGGTGACATTACAGCTGACCTGGGGACGAGACCAGCCTCATGTGCCGCTGACATTACACGTGACCTGGTGACGAGACCAGCCTCATGTGCCGGTGACATTACAGCTGACCTGGGTGTGGGACATGCGCCGGTGACAGTTTAGGTGACCTGGATACGGGCCTAACTACATAAATCGGTTTGACATGCACCGGGACATTGCATGCCTGAGTACATGACTAACAATATGTTACCACATGACCGGTGACCTGGGCACAGTACTAACCACATGTACCGGTGACCTGGGTACAGTACCCATTAACCACATGTACCGGTGACCTGGGCACAGTACTAACCACATGTACCGGTGACCTGGGCACAGTACTAACCACATGCACCGGTGACATTGCATGTGGCCTGAGTACATGACTAACCACATGTACCGGTGACATGGGTACAGTACTAACCGCATGTACCGGTGACATGGGTACAGTACTAACCACATGTACCGGTGACCTGGGCACAGTACTAACCACATGTACCGGTGACCTGGGCACAGTACTAACCACATGCACCGGTGATGTTACAGGTGACCTGGGTACCGTACTAACCACATGTACCGGTGACCTGGGTACAGTACTAACCGCATGTACAGGTGACCTGGGTACAGTATTAACCACATGTACTGGTGATGTTACAGGTGACCTGGGTACAGTATTAACCACATGTACCGGTGATGTTACAGGTGACCTGGGTACCGTACTAACCACATGTACCGGTGATGTTACAGGTGACCTGGGTACCGTACTAACCACATGTACCGGTGATGTTACAGGTGACCTGGGTACCGTACTAACCACATGTACCGGTGACCTGGGTACAGTACTAACCGCATGTACCGGTGACCTAGGCACAGTACTTACCACATGTACCGGTGATGTTACAGGTGACCTGGGTACCGTACTAACCACATGTACCGGTGACCTGGGTACAGTACTAACCGCATGTACAGGTGACCTGGGTACAGTATTAACCACATGTACCGGTGATGTTACAGGTGACCTGGGTACCGTACTAACCACATGTACCGGTGATGTTACAGGTGACCTGGGTACCGTACTAACCACATGTACCGGTGACGTTGCAGGTGGCCTGGGTCCGAGTTGACACGCAGACCATACTGACCATCCACTATCATGTCATCACGCGCAACCCCAGGGTGTCGCTGACCCACCACGGCCACTCCAAGTGGCACCTCCACATCGCCGACGTCACCAGAGAGGACAGCGGCGCTTACATGTGCCAAATCAACACCGATCCCATGATGTTCCGCACCGGGCATCTGCAGGTGGTCGGTAAGTCACGTGGTGCCCCTCACCGGGCACCTGCAGGTGGTCGGTAAGTCACGTGGTGTCCCGCACCGGGCACCTGCAGGTGGTCTGTAGGTCACGTGGTGTCCCGCACCGGGCACCTGCAGGTGGTCGGTGAGTCACGTGGTGTCTCGCGCCGTATTCCATTTTCGAAAACCGGACATAAAACAAAGGGCGACCGGTTTGAGATAACAAAAGACACTGGTGAACACATACATAGTGATACATGCAGAAAATTGTACTGTGCTGTAGCACATATAAGCTGATTGGAAAGCTGTCTGGAATACAGCTTTAGAATACACCATTTGCAACCTGAACTTAATTACCAACTATCTTTTAGACGCGTACGGGATTTTTAATAGTACAATATCAAATGTCAATGTCAAGGCAAAGTTAACTGTAGGAGTGTGTGTATCTGACCATCCGACATACGTAGCACCCGACAAGTTCAGACTGACCAGACACTACATTTCACACTACATTGGATATGTTTTTTGGCTGCGCACTAAAATATGTCAAGGTGAAAATCAATACGGAAGTTAGTATTAAGGTCATGTGTAAAGGTAATTTATGTCAATCATGCTAAGAAGTTCATTGCAAATTACCTGTTAATATCGAACAATTTTCTCGAAGCACATTTCATATTAAGGTTTATGTGGACATAAATACGGAGATTATTTGTAATTTTGTACTGAATGTTCACGAGCCCCGTCTTCACCTCGAAGTACGTAATCGACGCCGGGTGGCTCTCTAATACTATTCTAACGTCGGCGAGTTAAAAATATTTTTTAAATTTTTTTTTTCTTTTAATTTTTTAAACAAATCTTTTTTTTTTTTTTTTAAACTTGTGGGGGGGTCTCCCGCCACATCGCGCCGCGGTGCGCGGTAATAGGTTAATAGACCAGCTAACTGTACGGCCGCCGGTCAGTTTTGTGTGGAGGCCCCCAGCGGTGAGAAGTCGCTGAGGAGTTGTCGACGAGTGTGGATTGTTACGCTGCTCTGATCAGTCGCTGAATTTACGCGACCAGCCGGGTAAACTCCGGCTGCCGCCCTTTGCCAGTCGAAAGTCCAATTAATAGGCCAGCTAACAGTAAGTCTTTCGAACCAAGTATGGGACCCATAGAGCTATGCCAGTAAAGGGAAGGTAATATACGCCTGGACAAACAGATACTCAGCATCCCTACCAATACCACATGCTACGTTAAAAAAATATCGACCTACATCCTACACACCTGCTAACACCTATCTACCTACCTGTCTAGCCCTATTCACTAGATTACGCGTAACACACGGATGGACTGAGTGCCGTATCAATAATTTTCAACTCCACCCATGCCTGCCTAAAGGAGCCTGCACCGAGACACCCACTGGCGTACATCTCACTCCATCTATCTCTAGCTGGAACTCAAAACCAATATTCTCCAACCAAAACAATGTGTCTATCTCATTTTTAAATACACACAACGAGAGACTGCCTACAACATCAACAGGCAGCCGAATCCATTGATCAGCCACCCTTTGACTGTAGTGTGTTGCAATGTTTGGATCACGGCGTGGTATAGTGCGCCGTAACGTCTGGGACACTGCGTGGTGCACTGCGCTGTGCAATGTGTTGTGCAGTGCGTTTGGCAGCGTGTGGTGGACGACGTGGCGCAATATGTGATACAAAGAAAGCAGTGTGCGACGAAAGATTTGATTTAGTATGTGGCGAAGTGGGTGGTGCAGTATGCAGTGGTGCAGCATGTGGTTCCATTAATGTTTTGGCGCGAATGATCAACTCCGGTCGAAGCGCCCTAAAGCCCAAATAACTAACGATTCCGTTCATGTTGGATTATGTGTGTGCAGTATGTAGTGTGTGGTATGGCTTGTGGTGGAGGATGCCATGGACTGTGTGCTGTAGTGTGCATCTCAATGTATAGTTGGAAAGTATGGCGCAGTATGTGATGCAATGCGTGGTCGAAGGATGTTGCACGGTATTTGGTGTAGTGTGTGGCGCAGTATGTGGTGCAATGCATGGTCGGTTGGTTGGTTATTGGAGTTTAGGGGCGCATCGACTCGATGCATGGTCGGAGAACGTTGTACGGTGCTTGGTGTAGTGTGATGCATTTCGTGTGGTTACAGCATGTGGTGCAATGTGTGGTGCAATGTGTGGTGCAATGTGTGGTGCAATGTGTGGTGCAATGTGTGGTGCAATATGTGGTGTAGTTTGTGACGCAGTGTGTGGTGCAGTATTTGATGTAGTGCTGGGTGTTAGTGTTGTGTGGTGCAATGTCGTATTGTGTGTGATGCATTTTATGGTATAGTGTGCGGTATATTGTGGTGCAGTTTGTGGTGCAGTTTATGCAGCAGTATGTGATGCACTTTATGGTGCAGTACGTAGAGCATTATGCTGTGCAATGTATGAGTTCTGGGTGCAGTATGTGGTGTGGTGTGTGGTGCAAAGTGCAGTGCAGTGTTTGGTGCAATGCGTGATGAGTCTGCGATGTAGTGTGTATCACAAATTATAGTGCAGTGGGCGGCGCTATGCATGACTGTGTTTGGTGCAGTCTATGGTGCAGTGTGTGCGATACAAATTGTTTTTCAATGTATATGGTATAGGGTGTAGTGTTGTATTTGGCCCAAAGTATAGTGCAGTGTGTGGAGCAGTGTGTGGCCCAGTGTGTGGTGCAGTGTACTAGGCAATCTGTGGTGCAGTATGAAGTGTGGTGTGTAGCACATTGCAATATAGGTGCGGTGTAGTATGTGGGGCAAAGTGTAGTGCAGTGTGCGATGCAGTGTGTGATAGAGCCTGTAGTATAGTGTGTAGTGTAGTGTGCAGTACAAATTGTAGCACGAAATATAGTGCAATGTGTGATGCAGTATGTAGTACAGTGTGTGATGGAGCCTGTGATGGAGCCTGTGGTGCAGTGTGTGGTACAGTGTGCGATGTGTGTGATGTAGTGTGTGGTGCAGTGTGTGGTGTAGTGTGTGGTGCAACGTGTGGTGCAGTGTATGGTGCAGTATGTGGTGTAGTATGTGGTACAGTGTGTGTTATGACTTGGAATGTGTGCCTGTGGTCAGGCGTGTGTAGTAGTGTGTGGTGTAGTGGTGTGGTGTAGTGTTGTGAAGTGGGTGGTGCAGTATGTGGTGTAGTATGTGGTGGAGTGCGTGGTGCAGTGTGTGGTGCAGTGTGTGTTGTCGTGTGTGACACATTGGACGTGTGTGTGTGATGGGAAGATGGACGGGCAGGTTTAGTCGGCGTACGGCCAACTTGTGCAGCGGCGTCGCCGCTCCGAGGGAGGTGCCGACCAGTCACGCACCGAAGAACGACACCGTGTCGCACGCGTGCCCGTGTCTTCCAGGGCAGAGCCACACCCGCCCGCCTGTCAGACGGGACATGGCAGAGCCACACCCGCCCGCCTGTCAGACGGGACACGGCAGAGCCACACCCGCCCGCCTGTCAGACGGGACATGGCAGAGCCACACCCGCCCGCCTGTCAGACGGGACACGGCAGAGCCACACCCGCCCGCCTGTCAGACGGGACACGGCAGAGCCACACCCGCCCGCCTGTCAGACGGGACATGGCAGAGCCACACCCGCCCGCCTGTCAGACGGGACATGGCAGAGCCACACCCGCCCGCCTGTCAGACGGGACATGGCAGAGCCACACCCGCCCGCCTGTCAGACGGGACATGGCAGAGCCACACCCGCCCGCCTGTCAGACGGGACATGGCAGAGCCACACCCGCCCGCCTGTCAGACGGGACATGGCAGAGCCACACCCGCCCGCCTGTCAGACGGGACATGGCAGAGCCACACCCGCCCGCCTGTCAGACGGGACATGGCAGAGCCACACCCGCCCGCCTGTCAGACGGGACATGGCAGAGCCACACCCGCCCGCCTGTCAGACGGGACATGGCAGAGCCACACCCGCCCGCCTGTCAGACGGGACAGGCAGCCCGTCTGTCAGACGGGACATGGCAGAGCCACCCGCCCGCCTGTCAGACGGGACATGGCAGAGCCACACCCGCCCGCCTGTCAGACGGGACATGGCAGAGCCACACCCGCCCGCCTGTCAGACGGGACATGGCAGAGCCACACCCGCCCGCCTGTCAGACGGGACATGGCAGAGCCACACCCGCCCGCCTGTCAGACGGGACATGGCAGAGCCACACCCGCCCGCCTGCCAGACGGGACATGGCAGAGCCACACCCGCCCGCCTGTCAGACGGGACAGGGCAGAGCCACACCCGCCCGCCTGTCAGACGGGACATGGCAGAGCCACACCCGCCCGCCTGCCAGACGGGACATGGCAGAGCCACACCCGCCCGCCTGTCAGACGGGACATGGCAGAGCCACACCCGCCCGCCTGTCAGACGGGACATGGCAGAGCCACACCCGCCCGCCTGCCAGACGGGACATGGCAGAGCCACACCCGCCCGCCTGTCAGACGGGACATGGCAGAGCCACACCCGCCCGCCTGCCAGACGGGACATGGCAGAGCCACACCCGCCCGCCTGTCAGACGGGACACGGCGCGCCGCGTCACAGGCTGGGGCGACAAATTAGCGGTGAACCGCTCCACCACGCCAGTGCGGAAGCTTCAGTTTCGCCTGCCACATGTAGCAAAGCCCAAAGGCCAAGCCCAAGCCCTGTGATTTCGATATCTAGCATTCGGAGAGTTGCATGGTAATGGGTGTTCGCCAATACTTGGCGCGCAACGTAAACGTCCCTGCTGGTTGCGATTAGTGAGACACATTAATGAACAACCAGAAATGGTGGATTATTACACTGGATCATCTTGTTTGCCATAATCACAGCACGGCACGCTATCGGCACAGCGCCGGTCTGCGGGATCTGTTCGCGGCACACAAGGTTATGAAGTCATCAAGTGTTCAGATTGAATAAGAGCCACATGAACCACCTGCACTGCAGCATGTACCATATTGCGGTGCGCTGCACTGCGGTGCACTGCACTCCAAATACAAGTTATCGGGGGGAGACCACATACTCTACGCTTCTTATGAAGTGATATCGCAAAATATAGCGATATTTGCCGCCAGTTGCTTGCAATACGCTTGTAATGTAATTGCGTAAGTTCGCACAATAATTGGGAGTCAACAATGCGTTTCCGTTTCCAATTGTTCATCTTTCTTATATTCTAACGGATTAAAGCATCGCTTTATACGAAAATAGTACATAAAAAGCTTCCTAGCTCTAATTAGGTGAGGCATTGCCTAAAGTGCCTTAAAGGCGGAACACCACTGGTGACGGTAACCAGTGAACGTGCCCGTGGGTTTGTGGAGTACAGTTGCTAAGTGACGGTAACCAGTGAACGTGCCCGTGGGTGTGTGGAGTACAGCTGCTAAGTGACGGTAACCAGTGAACGTGCCCGTGGGTGTGTGGAGTACAGCTGCTAAGTGACGGTAACCAGTGAACGTGCCCGTGGGCTTGTCGAGTACAGCTGGAGTACAGCTGGTAGCCCGTGAGCTTGTTAAGTACAGCTGGAGTGCAGGTGGTAGCCCGTGAGCTTGTCGAGTACAGGTGGAGTACACCTGGTAGCCCGTGGGCTTGAGTACAGCTGGAGTACAGCTGGCAGCCCGTGAGCTTGTTAAGTACAGCTGGAGTACAGGTGGTAGCCCGTGGGCGCCTGGGCGAGATGTGTCGTGTCGCGGCTACTGTGAGCGTGACGTCACGTTCCAGTTCCGCCGTGGATCAACGACTCGATAAGCAGCGCAGACATGATCGTCAACGAGGGTCAAGAGATGAACCTGGTGTGTCGGGCCTTCGGCTACCCGCCGCCGCGCGTTCAGTGGCGCAGGGAGGACGGCACCGCCATACAGCGTGGTCACGGACCAGGTCAGTCAGCGGCTGCCCACTGCAGCCCACTGCAGCGTGGTCGCGGACCAGGTCAGTCAGCGGGTGCCCGCTGCAGCCCACTGCAGCCCACTGCAGCGTGGTCGCGGACCAGGTCAGTCAGCGGGTGCCCACTGCAGCCCACTGCAGCCCACTGCAGCGTGGTCACGGACCAGGTCAGTCAGCGGGTGCCCACTGCAGCCCGCTGCAGCCCACTGCAGCGTGGTCACGGACCAGGTCAGTCAGCGTGTGCCCACTGCAGCCCGCTGCAGCCCACTGCAGCGTGGCCACAGAGCAGGTCAGTCAGCGGCTGCCCACTGCAGCCCACTGCAGCCCACTGCAGCGTGGTCACGGAGCAGGTCAGTCAGCGGCTGCCCACTGCAGCCCACTGCAGCGTGGCCACGGACCAGGTCAGTCAGCGGGTGCCCACTGCAGCCCACTGCAGCCCACTGCAGCGTGGCCACGGACCAGGTCAGTCAGCGGCTGCCCACTGCAGCCCACTGCAGCCCACTGCAGCCCACTGCAGCGTGGTCACGGACCAGGTCAGCACTGCAGCGTGGCCACGGATCAGGTCAGTCAGCGGCCACTGCACCGCTGCAGCCCACTGCAGCGTGGTCCACGGACCAGGTCAGTCAGCGGCTGCCCACTGCAGCTGGTCACGGACCAGGTCAGTCAGCCCCACTGCAGCGTGGTCACGGACCAGGTCAGTCAGCGGGTGCCCACTGCAGCCCACTGCAGCGTGGTCACGGACCAGGTCAGTCACTGCAGCGTGGTCACGGACCAGGTCAGTCAGCGTGTGCCCGCTGCAGCCCGCTGCAGCCCACTGCAGCGTGGTCACGGACCAGGTCAGTCAGCGGGTGCCCACTGCAGCCCGCTGCAGCCCACTGGCACGGAGCAGGTCAGTCAGCGGCTGCCCACTGCAGCCCACTGCAGCCCACTGCAGCGTGGCCATGGGCCAGGTCAGCCACTGCAGCGTGGCCACGGACCAGGTCAGTCAGCGTGTGCCCGCTGCAGCCCGCTGCAGCCCACTGCAGCGTGGTCACGGACCAGGTCAGTCAGCGGGTGCCCACTGCAGCCCGCTGCAGCCCACTGCAGCGTGGTCACGGACCAGGTCAGTCAGCGGGTGCCCACTGCAGCCCGCTGCAGCCCACTGCAGCGTGGTCACGGACCAGGTCAGTCAGCGTGTGCCCACTGCAGCCCGCTGCAGCCCACTGCAGCGTGGCCACAGAGCAGGTCAGTCAGCGGCTGCCCACTGCAGCCCACTGCAGCCCACTGCAGCCCACTGCAGCGTGGTCACGGACCAGGTCAGTCAGCGGGTGCCCACTGCAGCCCACTGCAGCGTGGCCATAGAGCAGGTCAGTCAGCGGGTGCCCACTGCAGCCCACTGTAGCGTGGCCACAGAGCAGGTCAGTCAGCGGCTGCCCACTGCAGCCCACTGCAGTGTGGCCACGGGCCAGGTCAGCCACTGCAGCGTGGCCACGGACCAGGTCAGTCAGCGGCTGCCCACTGCAGCCCACTGCAGCGTGGCCACGGACCAGGTCAGTGAGTGACTGCCCACTGCACCGTTGACACTCCTGGCAACTACGCAAAAGTCGGTATCGTCATTGACACAGCACGCGCATTGCTACCACATTGCTGCCGCCGACGTCGCTCAGGCACGTCCGGGGCAGGTGGTCTGGGGGTAAGCGGCCGCCGACGTCGCTCAGGCACGTCCGGGGTCAGGTGGTCTGGGGGTAAGCGGCCGCCGACGTCGCTCAGGAGTCGATCCCGGGTGGTCTGGGGGTAAGCGGCCGCCGACGTCGCTCAGGCACGTCCGGGGCAGGTGGTCTGGGGGTAAGCGGCCGCCGACGTCGCTCAGGCACGGGGTCCGGGGCGGCGTGCTCAGGCACGTCCGGGGGCGGGTGGTCTGGGGGTAAGCGGCCGCCGACGTCGCTCAGGCACGTCCGGGGTCAGGTGGTCTGGGGGTAAGCGGCCGCCGACGTCGCTCAGGCACGTCCGGGGTCAGGTGGTCTGGGGGTAAGCGGCCGCCGACGTCGCTCTGATAAGTCATGACACCGGCATTCTTGGGGTAGGGTGCCGGTCTGCCAGCCCGAAAAGTTGCGGAATCGGGTCCCAACCGTCACCGTCCCAACCGAGCCCCAACCGTCGCCCGCGGCTAATCGCGGTGAAAGCTGGCGAACCGCGAGCAGTTGACGGGTAGTAAAGCCAGCAACACCTGATAACACAACTGGGACTCTGACGCTCGTCGCGAACAGCCCTCATATCTTCCGCCGAGGACCTGACTCTGGCCGAGGTGGTGACGGCCCGCGTCTTGGCAGATTGCTCCGTGTGTAAATGCATCCTATCGGCCGGTGGGTTACAAGCGTGGAATGTGACTAGGGGCAGCTGACAGTCGCAAACTTTGGACAAGTTTTAACGTTGGCCTTCTGGATGTTGGGAGGCGGGAAACGGCTGGAAATATATTCCCCCACCCACCCCACCCCGAGATGCATCTTACACTCGTGACACTGCTTACTGAAACCTTGGCTACTGAATCGCTGTTGACACTGTGGTGCTGCGAGTGAAGAAGGAAATCGAAACTGGCGCAGCTTCTGTTGCGTTTGTGTGCTGCGATGATCTCATTTTTGTGCTTCTCTGTGCATGTCATCTGTCGCTGTCGTTGTCGCTGTCGCTGCGAAAAACGCCGTCGTGAAACCATAGCTTTTTCGGCTCTCCTGGGGCCACGCGTGTTTTGACAATCACTTCTACCACAGCTCCATTAAAAACCTTCCTCGCTTCATTACCTGCGCCTAAAGCGCAATTCTGCGGCGCGGCCACTCTCGCATTCTGAACGTCTGCCAAAAAAACATCCCTGCCGTTGCAAGATGCTGTCACACACTCGTGACGGTCGGACACAAAAAACCGGACCAAAACCGAGCCCAAGCCTGCTGCCAGAAAGGAGCAGCAACTGACGAAGAGAAGGAAACGGAAGGAATAACTGTTGACGATTACTACGTCACCTCTGCACCCGTGGCTGGAACAAGTTCGAGTGCAAAATATAAATTGCTGATGACTGATACGAGCAGAATTACGCAGCTTTACGCAGTTCACACCAGCACGCAGAATTACGCAGCAGTATTGCCTGCAGAGGCTGTGCGATGATATCGCATGCGTTAAGTGTACTTCAATGACACACCGGTCGGACCTCAGATACTTCGCCTTGGATACGTCATCAGTACAATGGGAGGACTAGCTTACATCAAACAGGAACTACGTTTTCGCTTTTTGATGCCATGCGCTTCCAATGTTGCCCGCCGATGTACTTAACTAGATTCGATACAGTAGCAGCCTGCCACTCGTGTTTATTACTGCCGGAAGTTGACTGAGCTCTTGTTTTTCGCAACAGCTAACGGATGGGATTCCATATACCATGGTCACAGAGAAAGAAAAAGAGAGAGAGAGAGAGCGTGTGTGCGTGTGTGTGAGAAAGTGTGAGAGAGTGTGAGAGTGTGAGAGAGAGGCCTCCGCAGTTTCAAAGATCTGTTTGTGAGCTGTATGAACTGGTGTATCACTAGTGTGTCACACGCAGACTAACGAGTGGGTTAGTGTTGTCCATATATGTCATTGAACACTGTGGCTCGACGCTTCCATTACCATCCAGCATGCGTCGGACTGAAAAATCGATGCGAAGCGTCAGTTTTATGACCTGTAGCAAGCCGAATTAACGTCAGGTGGACCCGCAATTTATTGGTTCTTAACTTTTTAGCAATCACTCTTCAAAGTAGTGAAATGTTGGTGCAAACCTGACCAAGAGCATGGACTATTCGAGCGCTGAAAAAAAATAGATTATAAAAGAGCGAAGGAAGAAAAGAAGCTATACTCGTTGCGAAACATCTTTGTATGATCTGCAGCAAACCGAGTTTGCGTCGCATGGACCAAATATGACCCAATATGACCCATATGACCGACAGGTCATTTGGCTTTCAGTAAATCGATCTTCAAAGTAAAGACTGCTGGTGCAAATCCTTGTGCCATGTGACTGTGTTGCAGTGAGCTGGCCGCTTCGGTCATATTTGATTGAACATCGCCGACATTATTTCTGCTACATCTGAAATCCAATGCCACGGCAACAGCACTACAAGTTATTTCGCATCAAATCAGGGAAAAGAAAATCGGGTCACAGCTGTGCAAAGCGATCGGATCTGGTTAGTTTACCTCAATTTACCTGACGTCACTCCAGCTTATTACCTCGTTCGTAAATGCTTGCACATACGAGTCAGCCACGGGCCCACATGGTCGAGGCTTCATTTACAACCTTTCCCGTGCCCAGCCTTGTGAGTACGTGTGCGTTACTCGCCCACGAATGGATATGAAAATATATCCATCATGCGGGTAAACGTATCATTCCTCACAGGAAGGGTAACTGTTATGAAAAGTGGAAGTGGAAAGTGGAATATGAGGAATGGATCAGGCCGCACTGAGGTCAACTCTTTGTAAGCAGACAACGTGGGACCGTCAAATCACGTCAAATCCCAGACCGTCAAATCACGGTATCTAGGAAACGTATCGGAACGTTCGCCTCAACACCAATTGTAAACTCAAACACAATGCACTGACTTTAAACTGAGCACTGAAAAACGTCCCAGCATTTTCGAACTACATGCGGTTCAAAGCCAAAATGTAGGCTAAAGCATGCACGTATGCAATTTAGCCAAGCATCTTTCCATTCTGCAGTTCAGCCTCAGCCGGTGACCCAGCACTGGCCGTGTGGCCAGATCGCCGCGAGCCGGCCGAGTCGCCGACCCGAGTCCGTGTAGTCTCGCAGTACCACTTCACAGCCGGGGTATTGGTGCCGAGCACGCTAACTGCGCTGTGGTATGTGCTGATGTCTGCATCGATATGCGCTAAACTGTGCAATGGCACACGCCCCAGCCCATGCGTGCACGACTGTACTGGGAATGGCTTGTGTTGACCTGGGTCGGTGTTCACAGTATTCGTCCGGTGGCCGGTGCTATTTTGCTCTGGCTCGCGATGGCTGGACATGCCTCGTGTTGGCTTCAGCCGGCTTGAAATACCCCGACTGGTTCATATTGCCGTAGCACACGCAATTGGTCTGTCTGCCACCCTGTCACACTGCCACCCTGTCGTCCTGTCATCCTGCCACACTGTCACACTGTCACACTGCCACCCTGTCACACTGTCACACTGTCACACTGTCACACTGTCACACTGTCACACTGTCATACTGTCACACTGTCACACTGTCACACTGACACACTGCACACTGTCACACTGTCACACTGTCACACTGTCACACTGTCATACTGTCACACTGTCACACTGTCACACTGCCACCCTGTCACACTGTCACCCTGTCACACTGTCACACTGTCACACTGCCACCCTGTCACACTGCCACCCTGTCACACTGTCACCTTGTCACCCTGTCACACTGTCACACTGTCACACTGTCATACTGTCACACTGTCATACTGTCACACTGTCATACTGACACACTGTCACACTGTCACACTGTCACACTGTCACACTGTCATACTGTCACACTGTCACACTGTCACACTGTCACCCTGTCACCCTGTCACACTGTCACACTGGCACACTGTCACACTGTCACCCTGTCACACTGTCACACTGTCACCCTGTCACACTGTCACACTGTCACAGTGTCACCCTGTCACACTGTCACACTGCCATACTGCCATACTGTCACACTGTCACACTGTCACACTGTCACCCTGTTGTCCTGTCATCCTGTCACCCTGTCACCCTGTCACACTGCCACCCTGTCACACTGTCACCTTGCCACCCTGTCACACTGTCACACTGTCACACTGCCATACTGTCGCCCTGTCACACTGTCACACTGTCACACTGTCACACTGTCACCCTGTCACCCTGTTACCTTGTCACCCTGTCACACTGTCACACTGTCACACTGTCGCCCTGTCGCCCTGTTCGCTCTTGGTGCTTACATACATGTTGTTTCATGCCACACAGCATACCCGTGCATGCATGTTGCGATCTTCACCTGCAAGACATTCGGCGCAAAATGTGGAACGGAAGAATGACTGTTCCCCACGGCGTCTGCTGGCTGACTTCAGGTGGTTCTGACGTGTTAGTTTGTTATCGCTGCTGGCGTCCTTTGCTGGCCGCCATCTGACCTGCTGGCGGGACAGGTCAGTCGAGTGTGACCGTCGTCAGCGGACAGGAGCTGAACATCACGCGAGTCAGCCGACTCGACATGGGCGCCTACCTGTGCATCGCCAGCAACGGCGTCCTGCCGGCCATCAGCAAGCGACTCTACGTCAAGGTCCACTGTGAGTCATTACTCTGCACTGCAGACTGCGCCGTGAATCTCACTTCCCCCGCACGGCGAGCTGCGTTGTGAGCTCATCCACCACTGCGCTGCAACTGCGCCGTGTCCAGCCGCTACTCTAGGCTAGAGGTAACAGGTTCTCAAAATTGGAGACCACGGTGAAATGCCGGCCAGTCTGCTAGAACCAGGCCCCACTGAAGACTGGCTGTGGTGCCTTAAAATAGTATCAAAAGACTGGTACTGTATCTAAGTCGATCGACAATCGTACCAAGGACCGGTCGGAAAGCCCCGAATATATCCCGACGACTAGTCAAACACCCACGCGCTGTCTTGAACGAACTTTCTGAACGCGCTTTCGGTCTCCACACTTGATATCTGCACTCTACACTGCGAACTGTATTGCGAACGCCGGCAAGTTTGGGAGAAACAACAGTTATCCGTGCAATTTTGTTTTCCTGAAAATACAAGTGCACTTCAAATGCTATCAGCTGAGGGTGGAGAATCCGCAGCGGTTTAGTTTGCTCCAATTGCGCTGTTACTCTCCAGCAGCGTTTGTTAGTATGTTCATGGCGGGTAATCAGACCATTATCTTCCAGACTTCCGGAGACAGGGAGGTGAAATCTCGTCCGTCTTCTTCCACTCGCACATGTGGCTGACGTTGATGTTCACCACAGCGGTCTTAATGCGCCATTGCTTAATTAATTTTACTTCACAACATCAGGCCAGTGCGTCAACCCTATCCATGGTCTCTTACTACCCTTTCGCTGTCTGAGGACACTAATTTTGCACCACTCAGCGAAGGTATTATATACTCCTGATAGAAAAATGCAGTAAGCAACGTGTAGGCAGGTCCTTGGACTCTCCACACACAGCCCATCCGGTGGCCCGATGTAATAACGCGCAATGACAGGGTCGGCCGGTGGCCGCTGACATATTGACATTCTCAGAGGGCTAATGACAAAACTTCACGCCAGCTATGAGGCGAGAGAACGCCTTAGGACCCTGTTAGAATGGTCACAGGCTACTCGGTAAGCCGGAGTCAATATAAGATCATCTGTCTGGAGGGGCTGGACCGGTGTGGAATTGGCCGGACAGGAATGACGTAGGATGCTGTTTCCGACAATCCGTCAACATCTTTCGCATTGAGCGTCGGACGCCACGAACCCAACACTGGACAAACATTTGGACGTTGTTCGGATTTGAACCGTCTCGCTGTTTGGCCCGGCGCCGATCCGGACTGCGGTGGCCCAGACTGACGCCCTACTGACGTATGCCGTGTCGCAGTCGGGCCCGTGATGTTGGTCTCGTCTCAGCTGGAGTCGGCCTACGTCGGCCAGCGCGAGCGTCGGCTCCAGTGCGAAACGGAGGCGTTTCCGCGCTCCATCAACTACTGGACCAACGGTTACGGCGAGATGATCACAGCAGGTAGTGATGCCGACCAGCCCGCCCGACCGCTCCTCCGTCCCCGCCCTCAGCCCTCAGCCCTCAGCCCTCGGCCCTCAGTCCTCAGTCCTCAGTCCTCAGTCCTCAGTCCTCAGTCCTCAGTCCTCAGTCCTCAGTCCTCAGTCCTCAGTCCTCAGTCCTCAGTCCTCAGTCCTCAGCCCTCAGCCATCAGTCCACAATCCTCGGTCCTCATTTCTCAGCTCTCAACCCATAGTCCTTAGTCATCAGTCATCAGTCATCAGTCATCAGTCATCAGTCATCAGCCCTCAGTCCTCAGCCCTTAGTCCTTAGTCCTCAGTCCTCAGTCCTCAGTCCTCAGTCCTCAATCCTCAGTCCTCAGTACTCAGTACTCAGCCATCAGTCCACAATCCTCGGTCCTCATTTCTCAGCTCTCAACCCATAGTCCTTAGTCATCAGTCATCATTCATTAGTCATCAGCCCTCAGTCCTCAGCCCTTAGTCCTTAGTCCTCAGATCTCATCCTTCATACCTCATCCCTCAAGGCCCTAGTCCTCAGCATTCAGTCCTCAGCCCTCAGCCATCAGCACTCAATCCTCAGTCCTCAGTCCAGTCATCAGCCCTCAGTCCTCAGTCTGCAGTTAGTCCTCAGTCCCATCACCAGCCCAAGTCCTCAGTCTCAGTCTCAGTCTCAGTCTGCAGTCTCAGTCCCGCCTCAGTCCTCAGTCCTCAGTCCCAGTCCTCAGTCCCAGCCCTAGTCCTCAGTCCCCAGTCCTCAGTCCCAGTCCTCAGCCCAGACCCCAGCCCTGAGTCCTCAGTCTGCAGTCCCAGTCCTCAGTCCTCGGTCCAGCTCACGCCCTCAGTCCTCAGTCCTCAGTCCTCAGTCCTCAGCCCTCAGTCCTCAGTCCTCAGTCCTCAGTCCTCAGACCCCAGCCCTGAGTCCTCAGTCTGCAGTGCTCAGTCCTCAGTCCTCAGTCCTCAGTCCTCAGACCCCAGCCCTGAGTCCTCTGCCGTCCACCGCGCTCCCTCCCGGGCCGGACCAATCGGATGACTCGCAGTCGGCCCACTTCGCCGGCGGTGGCCGCGACGCGCGCGCTAATGTCGGTGTTTTCGATTATCGGCCCGTGGCTCCCAACAATCAGATTTGCGGCCGAGAGAAAATGTTCTTAAAATGGTAATCTGACAAGATTGCCGCACTCTCGCGGGACGCTAGCAAACAAGGCCTCCTACGCGTAATGTGTTCTGTGGCGCTTGGGACTTCTCCATGCTTCCATGTTTCGATGTCACCCTGATTTATTTATCTTCTTGTATGCATGCACATTGGCCATGTCCGTCGAACTTCTGAAGCGCCATTTTCAGGATGCTTCAGAATACGTATATATATATATATATATATATATATATATATATATATATACATATGGTTGTATATCTACATGCATGTATGTATTTGTGAGAATGTATGGCTTGGACATCATGCAAATATTCTGTGATTTCAGGGAAGAAATATGAGATCGAATTGGTGGAAAGCTCATTATATCAGATATCAATGATTCTTATTATTCGAAATATCGAAAAACAGGACTTCCAAAAATACAAGTGTGTGGCAAAGAACTCCTTGGGAGAAGTGGATGGAGTAATTTCTCTTGATGGTAAGGTCCTCCTCCATGAGATCGTTATTTCCTATTTATACATCCTGCCGTATTTTATGCTTTTTCACAGAGACTGGCCATGACTTCAAGTACTTCAACAAAAATCGCAATATTAACGTAGGTGAACTCATGGCTGAGGAAAGTAAGAAATCCATGCACGGGCGGGAAATAGGCCCAAAACGAGGGTTTTAAATGTTTATATTCACTTAGTAGCAGAACATTTTAAAACAAATATGCTGCGATGGAATGCACGAAGGCAGGGACTTAGCAGAAATAGGCCAGGTAACGCGAGTGCCCAGCTGGACTTGGGATATATGTAACCGTAGATCTATTGCAAAGCAGGAAAGGCCGGTATTTAAAAACTGCTCGCTGTGCTAGCCGTACCATTGTTCGCACTATGCTGCTTGAGCATGCTCTCTTGTCTCTGCTACAGAAGAGCCAGCGCCAACCACCTTCAGCACAACGAGGCTGGGTCAGCAGGTGTTCACTGATACCGGTGAGACGGTGGTGTGACTGACATACCAGCAGAAGCCGTGCGCTGGCCCACCGCCGGCTGTCAGGCTCCGGCTGTCAGGCTGACTTTAGACTCCGTGCGTGCTGCAGTGTGTCCCAACCCGCGATCACTGCTGAACACACAGATGCAAACGTGGCCCACTAAACTGAGCGAGCGTTGTTTGCATGGATCTCGTGGTGGGTCGAGGTGTGACCACGTCTGCTGATCGTCGCGGGAAACCGAGCATCGCCTACGTGGCCGCTGAGGTCGGCCACGTGGGGTCACTATGGTCAGATCCTCGCTCGGTACGGCTGGGTTGGGGGATGGCACCTTGAATAATGATTAGTGTGTTGCACGCAATCCTTCACACAAATGTGTGTAATTGTAATTAAATGCGTGTAATTGTACAGCTCTAGTGCATACGACTCGCATGCTTTGTATCGAAACGAGCAAACAATATTTAGATCTGATCAGTCTTCGCATGTATTTTACCCGGTTTAGCACTGTTAAGGGAGGTTTCCGTTCCGCCGCGAAAAGTACATGGCGAAGGGCAGTCCAGCTACCCCGCGACGTAGCAATCAATTTACTTTGGGTGTCACGATGATTCGCCATACTTAATTAAACATTAATAAAACAGTACATATAATGATGAGCTTAGCAATAAAAATGACTGGCTTCTGCAATATATTTTATTTTTTATCCTTATGGGATTTTTTTTTCTCTCCGGGAGTCTGAATATTTCATAGTAACCGATAGTCCGGGGGAGGATGGTGCAACGGAACACTCATTCAACATTTTGATGTGTATGGCAGAATCGATCGAATCTTCCGACAGTGTTTAAGAAATCCCTGGGGAGTGTTTTGTATTTGTATATGTTCTTTGGATAATTTATTGTACATACGTGCCATGTCAGGAAATCTAGACAAACTAAGATATTCCTATCACACTGGTCGCATGCTGTGGCTGTATTTCTGTGAATGTAGGTGGCGATGCTTCCGGAGATGTGGATCCCGATGTTTCAGGATATGAGGGAACCGATGTTTCAAGGGATGATGGTGCCGATGTTTCAGGGAATGCTGATGTCAAATGTTTCAGGAGACGTGGGTGCGGGAATCCCAAAGAATGTGGGTGCCGTTGTTTCCGAGTATGTGGATGTGGGTGCCGGTATTTTGGGGAATGTGGGAGCGGATGCTTCAGGAGATGTGGGTACCGATGCTTCCATGGGTGTGCGTGTCGTATGCCTCAGGGTACGTGGATGCGGATGTTTCAGGATGTGGGTGTCGGATGTTTTAGGGGAAGTGGGTGCCGATGTGTCGGTGGATGACCGTGCCGATATTTCCGGGGACGTATGTGCCCGTTATTTAGGGGATGTTGGTGTTGATGTTTCAGGAGGCGAATCAGATATGGATTTTGAGGACACTGGAGGCGACCACTTGTCCAACAAGTGGTACAGTTCTCAGCCGCCGGATGCAGGGCCCTTCGACCACCCGCACATCGGTAACTAATGCATACTTCTCGCTGCTGCTCTAACCCAAGCGACTTTGGTCACTGACTGATCATTGTGGGTGGGGTGAAAATCCCTCTCCTCCCCAAGAAGTCGATTTGTTCCAATATCTTACACTAAAATGACATCATTGTTTGAAATCTCAGAACATTTCATGACATGTATATTGTATGAAACATATCCCAGGAACGATAGCTGTTCAAATTTGTTGAGTCATTTGTCTGAATCGGAAAATTTGTTTGGAGATTCTCCACTCCTCAAGCGAGACTTCTAGATCCGTCCCTGCCTTTGGTGCATGGCGAGAGGGACATGAGTCCAGCCCGTGTCATAGCCCTCGCTTTCCGGAGCCGTAGTCGTTAGCTTTATGCGCGTTGCGTGTAAACAAATGACTAAAATAGCGGCATGCCTCTCCACTTCTTCAAACGTTCCTGCGATGATACAAACTGCCGGTACTTGTGCTAATAACGATGACCTACCACTTCGATGGACACTAACTCTGTAATGACACGGTGACTGGATGCAGTATGTGATATTTGTGGCGGAGTGACTAGCTGATTTTACTCGCCGTCCGGCCTGAACGCTGCCCAAGTCATGAGGTGGGATACGTGCGTTTCCGGTAATATTTTCGGCACGGGCGCACACCATCATGATGGCTTCGACAAGCATTACTTTGGTGGCCACATGAATAATAAGGAATTGTTCTGGCCTTTCAGCGCGGTAACGTGTTCTTAGTGTATTGTTGCTTGGCTAGTGACCAGGTAAGCATGCAAGATTTTCGTAAGGAGGCATATCCTGTTCGGGGGGTTACCCCTGTTGATGATGGCCCGTTGTCTTGGACCTGAATATGTTAATAATTAAGCGTTGATTATTAGTATATTTTGCTGCATGCCTACTTATTATGGTGCTGTGTTTGCGTGTATGCTCTGCGATTGCAAAATTTGCACCGGCCACACAGTTTCACGATCGTTCTACTTAAGTAGCTCCGGCCAGGAGCTTCAGCTACTCAACGTAAACAAGAAAATAACTCACCAGGACCTTCGGTTACTCTACTTAAGCAGTATGGTTTCCCACCAGGAGCTTCGGCCGATCCGGACGCCGATAAATGGCTGCCGGAGGGGAGCCCTGGCTTCGTGTGTTCCGCGGCTTCTTTATCCGGCCCCTTCGCCCCCTCATAAAGTTGTGTACCCGAGCAGCTGCCACATGTCCCTCAGTAGCTGTCACATGTCCCTCAGTAGCTGTCACATGTCCCTCAGTAGCTGTCACATGACCCTCAGTAGCTGTCACATGACCCTCAGTAGCTGTCACATGACCCTCAGTAGCTGTCACATGTCCCTCAGTAGCTGTCACATGTCCCTCAGTAGCTGTCACATGTCCCTCAGTAGCTGTCACATGACCCTCAGTAGCTGTCACATGTCCCTCAGTAGCTGTCACATGTCCCTCAGTAGCTGTCACATGACCCTCAGTAGCTGTCACATGACCCTCAGTAGCTGTCACATGTCCCTCAGTAGCTGTCACATGTCCCTCAGTAGCTGTCACATGTCCCTCAGTAGCTGTCACATGACCCTCAGTAGCTGTCACATGTCCCTCAGTAGCTGTCACATGTCCCTCAATAGCTGTCACATGCCACTCAGTAGCTGTCACATGACCCTCAGTAGCTGTCACATGACCCTCAGTAGCTGTCACATGACCCTCAGTAGCTGTCACATGTCCCTCAGTAGCTGTCACATATCCCTCAATAGCTGTCACATGCCACTCAGTAGCTGTCACATGACCCTCAGTAGCTGTCACATGACCCTCAGTAGCTGTCACATGTCCCTCAGTAGCTGTCACATGTCCCTCGGTAGCTGTCACATGACCCTCAGTAGCTGTCACATGACCCTCAGTAGCTGTCACATGACCTTCAGTAACTGTCGCATGTGCCTCAGTAACTGTCACATAGCCCTCTGTAACTGTTACATGACCATCATCAACTGTCATATGGCCATCTGTAACTGGTGCATGACCCTCATCAATGGTCACATGGCTCATAGTAGCTGCCACATGGCCCTCTGTACCGTCATATGGCCCTTTGTGGCTGTCGCATATCCCTTAAAACCGTCGCATGGCCCTCAGTAACTGTCAAATGACCCTCTGTAGCGTCACATGGCCCTCTGTAACTATCACATGACCCTCAGCAACTGTCAACTGACCCTCTGTAACGTTGCATGGCCCTCTGGTAACTGTCATATGACCCTCAATAACTGCCTGAGGGTCGTATGGCAGTTATGTCATATGGCCCTCTGCACCTGCCGCATGGTCTTCAGGAATTGTCCGGAACTCGCTGCAACCGCCGAAGTGCGTCCTTTTACTATCAGCAGTCTCTCTGTATTGTATTGTACTTTCAGTTATCAGACAAAGTCCACAAAACGGGCTATTCGACGGCCTTCTGTCATATAATAAGTCGCAAAGTACAAGGCTTAATGGAATGCAAAAATAAAATACGTATGGGAAACACGTAAGCAGCGTGACTGCATGAAACATGGTAAACGAGAGCACAGGCGTCATACAAGACGAGGAAAAATAATTAAGTGAAATGCACCTGCACACTATACCTAGATTGGGTTGCCTCAGACATAGCTACTGTGTAAAATGACGCTTCCGTTTCCCCTTGAATGCAGAAACCAGAGTAGCATTTGGATCATCCGGAGATGGCATGTGTGCTGTACGCCGCACACGTTCGATATACGAATGTTCGTTTTCCTGAAGTTGTCTTGCTAAGTGGGAGATGCAGAAAACATCACTGTCTGGTGCCTGGTGATACCACGTCGCGGTTACATGCGATCGGTCTGCACGGTGAGGTGGACTCTTGCGACTTCAGTATCGTGTGGAGGAAGCACACGTTATGATATTTGCGGCGGGCGTCCAATGGCGATTTCTGACATCTGATATGTGGTCGAACCTTTTCCGACCGGAAATCACAAGTGCAGCAAAGCTGGTGATCTCGTGAACTGCGTTGCACTGCCGTTTGCCTGGATGCCGCATCTGGTGTGTAACATGACAAGCGCATAATGACCACAGGCAGCGAACGGATGGACAGACAGTGGTTGGCATAAAGCAGTCCGATCGGTATGTCGCTGAATGTCGCCATAAACGAATTCCCGTGCGCTTCCCAGCTCATATTTCAGTCCATCAAGGCAGCTTGGTTTTCACGTGTTTAGAAAGCACAGGAGTTTGATTCCTACGTTACAGCAACGGGATGTGTAACGGTAGTCAGGTTACATTGTCCACGACATAGAATCAGTTTGGTTGCTCCTGCGTGCGAGGAACTATGCACACACCACATCCAACACGCATTCGAGTGTGACCTGCATCTCCGCGCGTTTGTTGCGGCTGCCTACGATCGCCAGCTGTGTGGTGTTGTCGCCAGGAGAGCGGACGACTGAAAGCTTCAATCCGTCAAGTTCTGCCGGGATGTAGCATCCCATGCAATATGCCGCATCCCCGTCTGCAGTTGTAGCATGTCATCTCCAAAGAGCCTCTGTAAAAAGATAGGCTTTTGCGAGTGCCAGGAGATCCCCAGGTAGCTCCCAAGGGAACATCTGCAGTTGATATGGGGTTCCACAAGCCACGCTTTTGTGACGTGTGCATCCTAAACAAGCGGAATAGAAACGAGATGAATCTCAAAACAGTTCCGTGGTGTTTTTGTTTGTTGGTGAAATATCGTCGAAGGCTCCACCTCCGGACCAATTTATTATCCTCCCCTCCACTGAGCTCCGACTGAAACGTACGTTGATATGAGGGACAACGCGTACCACTGTCTCTCTTATAGGTACTTTTGAAGAACCATCCCTCATCTCAAGGCAAGGAACGGCTTCTTTGCTGCCTAATTCATCTATAAAAGGCATTTAATCTCAAACACCAGGTCCAAAGATGGAAATCAATTCGACAGCGATACTTGAGAGCGGACCGAAATGTCTTTCCACACATCCGTGCTCTCGGTACCGGCTTTGCATGGCGAAGTTTTTCACCCGACACTGGCATCTTAATCCCAGGCAAAACGGCACAATTTCCATTTGAGTCTGTTGCAGTGAGTACCACATCGAATCCTGCTGGCGATCCACACGGATGTTTCTGCGGTTACGATTTCCTTGGATGCAATTTCGGAGTAACACAATTACGGCCCATTAAGTGCTCACTGAACGAATGACGTGGATGGTGTTTCTACATAAAGGAGCGCCACGATACAAAAAAAACTATTATGGAACCAACATCTATAGCATTTGCTTTTCTTTCCTTATGTACCTACAGGAGCTGAAAACTTAACAAATCCATGCAGTGGATCACAAATACATTTACCGTTATAAAAAGACGATTGACATTCCTTTTTTGCCGTTGAATGATTGAATTGGCTCTTGATTTTCCACTTCTGATGTTGTCTGGTGGACCAATTCGCTTTTGGGCACTTGAAGGCGCGGTAGATATCGGTAGGTATCTGTTGTCGGTGCAGTAGGTAGACTGCAGGTGAGCCGCAGCGTGCAATTCCAGGCACGCCACTTATCGGCGGGAGATGCGAACAGCGCTGTACTTGTCATGGGTGTGTCTCAAAAACACGTGTGTGAAAGAAAGGGTATGGTGGCCATGGACAGCGACATAACAACCGGCTTCCCAAGGAGATGAGAGACCTCTGTGTAAAGGGAGACAAACATTGAAAAAGAGTAATGGAGTTCAGGTGAGACTTTGGTGTTGTTTCTGGCCGCTTTTGTCACTACCAGCAGGATAATGGATTATTAGCCTATGCTGTTCGAGGACATGCTATGCTCGTCAATAAAGTACATGTTCAGAGTGCAGCCTGCAGTGTGCATGTGCGCATGTGCAGAGTGCAGCGTAAGAAAACCTGCGCACGGCTCCATAACATGTCGAAGCTACTGTTTGTTGTTTGCTTTTGGTTTGTTGATGCCGGCGGTGTTACAGTCATTACTAGTGCTATATCATCGTACCACGATGCTCTGTCGGCCCGTTGCTGCCTATCTGTCTGCAGCCCAACATTGTCGTCTGCATACACTGCAACTGTCTCATGTCTGTCTCGCACGTTGCGTGTTTCAGGCTCTGACTCTGGAGCTGTTTCCGGGACCAAGTATACCTTCGAAGCCACCGGAAATTCAGTGTCTGAAGCAGCAAGCCCTCTCAACAGACTATGTTGGCTGATGCTCCTCTTCGCATGGTAGTTGGAAGCGTGACAGACTCGAGACCACAGCTCAGCAACGCCTTGGTACTGCTGTCGCGGCATTGTTATCACGATACTTCCCCAGCGTCCTGAATAGTGCATGTAAACCCTTGAAGAGTTTGAAATACATACATACATATATATATATATATATATATATATATATATATATATATGTGTGTGTATATATGTGTATGTATATATATATATATATATATATATTTATATATATATATATATATATATATATATATATATATATATATATATATATATATGTGTGTGTGTGTGTGTGTGTGCGTACCTTTATTTAGTTATATACTCGCATATATCAATACCTCTGGGCGGAAGGTGCATTGTGCGTAGATGCCAATTAACACACATGTCTATATATGTATGTAATGCATATAAGTGTCGGGGTCTGTGTGCGCGTGCGTGAATGTACCCATGCTCTCATGCGTTCCTACGTGTCCCTGATCACTTTCGATAGAGGCAGTCCCTGTTGGGTGAAGGCGAGACTAACACTTTCTCTCTGAGTTATCAAACACGGTAGTCAGCACTTGGTCCTGGGTGTTCTCCGGGTCTCTTGGCTACTCGCTATTGATAATAATAGCCGTACATCAGGGATATTGAACACTTGCAAGACATGTCCAAGATCTTGGGCAGCTAGGAACTGCCGAAGTGCAACTCGAAGCGGGTTCAGTTTTCGCAAGCCATGAAATGCAGGTGACTGGTTAATGCATGGTGACGTTGAAACGTGAGGCCTGGTGAAAAAATAGCTCCCCGCTGTTGCATCAAAGGTGACTCGCACGCTGTCATGGTTGATTCTTGCGTCGTACCTCCAAATATCGGATCACATTTTGTCCCGCCCGTCGGGAATGTGATGCTGATTTTGCTTTAGATGGACATTTTAGCGGAAGCTCTTGCGAATGCAGGAGGGCAGAGGTAAAACATACTACGTGCCTGAGCCATGTTTCAAGCAGTTTCCATGCAACACGTATATAGGCTGACTGTCAAAACGCCTTTTAGGGGAAGGGGTCGCTGTCCTTCAACTCGTAACACATAATACATAAATAACTAGTTATTTTGGCACCACGCGAAAAATCGTACCAAATGAATGCGCACTGGCGCGCGAATTGAACACATGAGTGTTTTGCAAACATTCTCATTGGGTCACGTCAGGCCACGAAATCGTAGTGTCATATCTTATGACATGCCGGTCGGGCCACGATGAATCACTCTCAACGAAGACAGCTAATGCATTTAAATTCCAAACACTGAATTTCCCCATGCTATTGGAATAGTATATGCCTCGTCAGGAAGCTCTTGGGTACAAACTTCCATGATGTGTAGTCAATTACGAAACTGTTCGACGGGATGAACTCTGTCCAGAAACCTGGAGATTGGCGTCGAGTGTTCGACTACTATGGCACCAATATTTCAAAGCTGCATGTTTATCACTAAACATGGTTCTTCACTAGGTATGTTGGCATAATTCGACATTACTGGAAGGGGAGGGGGACTCGGTTGAAAATCGGAAGGGTTCAAACCTATTCGAAGAGTAATCCACGTATGCTTCTCATCGCACGCGACAAATATTATCGTTCTACTTGCAGGCAGAATAGATACATTGAATGTATTTGCATGGATACACATAAATATCTTCTCATAGTACCCGAGAGATAATCTTGTTCCACTCGGTATCAGGGGAGATGCAGTGAAAGCATCATTGAAATCAGAATGTCAGAATTGTTGAGAACATCTTCCGAGCTATGGGGATTCAGCATTCTCCAGCACGTCCCTGTGGTCGAACCAATGCGGCTCTGATGTGCGAGACAATGAGGAAGGCAATAGGTGACGTTTTGTTTCGCTATATGTGCCAGAGTGAAGAGCGTGCCTGGTCACACACGGGGTAGCCGTGGTCCGCGCGCAGTGCGGTGCAGTCGTCGTGCCGACAACAGCCCTTCTCGGCGGCACGGCTCTAGTCGGAACTGCCCCCTCCCCTTCCCTCAGTCATAGAGTTGTCGTCTGAACTGCCCGCCTCGAAGCTGCGCCGTAAACGTTGCGTGTCTACATACGGTCTGTGCTGTTCGTGCGTGGCCAAACCCGGCAGCAGCAGGGCACGGGTGCCAGTGGTATCACGTGTGCCAATGGTATCACGCCCGGTAGGAACAGGTATCAGTGGCATCACGTGGCCAATGGTAGCACGTCCGGCAGCAGCAGGGCACGGGCACCAGTGGTATCACGCGTACCAATGATATCAGACCTGGCAGCAGCAGGGCACGGGTACCAGTGGTATCACGTGTGCCAATGGTATCAGGTCCGGCACAGCACGGTACGGGTACCAGTGATCATGGCTTCGGGTAATCATCTTCGTGCATTGTATACGATGTGAGCTAGTGTGCAATGTCAATCTATCCGAGGCTGTGTGTGTGTGCGTGTGCGTCAATGATGAATTGCTGCGACGATATGGAGACTTCGGCGGCGTCCGACGGCCAACATGGCTCCCTGAGCGGCCGGGAGGTCGGAGTCGGATCCAGGACATGAGGAGGTGGGGCGCCGAGGGCTGAAGCACTTCTTCCCCATAGTCAGGGCCTTCTCTGGCATATTAACTGAGTGCCGCCTCCCCCCCCCCCCAAACTCGTCTCCGCGGCCCGCCAGTCACATCACATTTCACATTGCTTAATAGTCACGTGGGGGAGGTCGGAAGGCTGAAATTTGATGCGCACTCGATAGTCATCAGGAGCGTCCTATCATCCTGCCAGATTGTGTTAAACGGGACCCTGCCTTGAGCTCAGCTGCTGAGAAAAGTTGAAGTGAAAGGTATTCTGTAATCCGAAATTCACGGAGCTCGGCGGGGAGTTCAGAAATATATGTTCGCCCTCGCATCAAGACAATGTACAATGAACTACTACGGAATATCCCGTTGGCGACCTATCTCTGCCCCCCCCGCCCTCCCTCTCCCTTTCCCACCTTCATTGATGCGTAACTATGATCCTGAATTCGGCTCAACTTTCTCATATTTCATCGCTACCCCCAAATATCCTGTGCCACGACCGGTTATTGATAATACATTATTCGCTCACATTTATATCCCTAGGTGCTAAATAAGTACAGCAATGTCGACACCAGCCGCTTCAAATTGTTCACGACCACCCGGCGACAACACGGAACACGGCTTCATTGTGGCCTGCGGAGCGGCTGGCTCACTTCCGCTCTTCTGGTGACGTTTGGTAGTGATTACACATGCCACCGTCAGACCGTCCACATACCACCACCGCCGGCGTCAGACCGTCTATATACCACCGCCTGAGTCAGACCGTCTACATACCACCGCCGGCGTCAGACCGTCTACATACCACCGCTATCGTCGGACCGTCTACATACCACCGCCGGAGTCAGACCGTCTACATACCACCACCGCTGGCGTCAGACCGTCTGCATACCACCGCTGACGTTAGGCCGTCTACATACCACCGCTGACGTCGGACCGTCTACATACCACCGCCGACGTTAGACCGTCTACATACCACCGCCGCCGGAGTCAGACCGTCTCAACCGTCCACATACCACCGCCGGAGTCAGACCGTCTACATACCACCGCCTGAGTCAGACCGTCCACATACCACCACCGCTGGCGTCAGACCGTCTACATACCACCGCCGACGTTAGACCGTCTACATACCACCGCCGACGTCGGACCGTCTACATACCACCGCCGACGTCAGACCGTCTACATACCACCGCCGGCGTCAGATCGTCTTCATACCACCACCGCCGACGTCAGACCGTCTTCATACCACCACCGCTGGCGTCAGACCGTCTACATACCACCGCCGACGTCAGACCGTCTACATACCACCGCCGGCGTCAGATCGTCTTCATACCACCACCGCCGGCGTCAGACCCCGTCTACATACCACCGCCGACGTCGGACCGTCTACATACCACCGCCGACGTCAGATCGTCTTCGTACCACCACCACCGGCGTCAAACCGTCTTCATACCACCGCCGCCGGCGTCAGACCGTCCAAATACCGTCGCGATCGGCACGCGGTGTGTCTGCCCGGTGCGTGTCCCACGGTGTGCATTAATTCTCCCACGGTGTGCATTAATTCTCCCACGGTGTGCATTAGGGGAGGCGGCCGGCCGACCGACGCGCCTGAGGCCGACGACGAGCCGCGGCGGCCAGCTGTGACGTATCGCCCCGGACCTGCGTATTGTCGGCCGCGACCTGTTGGGATACCACGACTGGTGTCGCCCCCCCCCCCGGGGCGACCCAGACCGCTCAGTGTGTCCTGGAGAGCGTGTCGGAAGTAAGTGACTGGTGTATCGTTCGAGACGTCTGCTCGCCGCCAGGTTCACTCATCTTAGAGTCATTATTTGCCATGCAACGCTGTATGGTCAATGCTAAAATTCCTCTATTTTTTTTTACTAGCCAGGGGGCAACCGCCCCTCCCAACGTCGCACTAATTCATCGTTCCTGCTGGGAAAATATAACTTTGTGCGCGCGTGCAGTTTTTTTTCACGGGCACGGCTATCCCAATGTTGATTTTCAACGTCCTTCATGACGCTGTTGGTACACCAGAAATGCTAGATTATGGACATACGAAGTTATGTTGGAAAATTTCAGAGCAAACGCCCACTCTCCAGAACAGATTAGCTTCTCCAAGAAACACAAGCGGGAAATTCCATTAATTCAATTCAACCCAAAATTGTATCCCATGAACTTGATGCGCCAACCCACCCTCCCCATTTTTTTTAAACATAAAAGGACACCCATGGCTCTGCTCGTGTTTTCGTTTTTTTTTCAGTGAACACTATAAATACCACAACAAAATGGCATGTATCTGTCAAATTCTACCGCAGCCTTACCTCGCAATTACACACAAAAAAGACGAAACATTCATAGTCAAATAGATTCAAGTTGACTGAGGCATGCATAGTAGGGCTCGGTGACATTTTCTAATGTGCACATCAAGTTTAGCTCACCTTTTTCCCTATGTAAAATTGAATTTTAGGGTTGTTTGTCTTCTACACTTTTTCTATTTGAGCCTTCCTTCCGTAGTAAATTCGCACGTTAAGATTTAGAAGGAAATTCCCCTTCAGTGGCTGTTCGGGCTATTGCCTTTATTTGAAAGGCTACCTCTGTAGCATCCGTTTTTCATGCTTTGACACCGTGTGTTATACCTTGTGGAATCCTCATTCCTCATGCCCCCTAAGTCTTCACTGGAAGCATATCTAGACATCCTGATCAACATCAGAATGATCAAGAACATAAAGAGCGCCATCTAAGTCACCATCTGTCTGGAGACAGGAGTCGACTATTCGAACAAACAGATCCACATTATTCTAGATTCCACAAACGATTAATGTATTGTATGTAGAAACCATCACAGACAGGGTGGACTGTTGTTGTTATTGTGGGTTCGTCGCACTTCATCACACAGTAGCATTATTTGGCGGCCAATAGTGGAGGATGTGGAAGACCCTATTGCTTTTTATGACACCCGCCGATAATTTAACCAGGGACCTTAAATACAGCAGGTCGCTTACCGCCTTACCAACTTAGCTAAGCCATTCCCAACAGGGTGGAGCTGGCCTTAAAAGGTTGTGAGGATGTGCTTCTTCGTGGTGAACACAGGCATGATCTCCCTGTGCTGGAGCCGTGCTCGGATGTAGCCGTCCCGAGCCTCCTGCCCGCACACCGCTGCCGCTGCCTCCGTCACCAGCTTCACACACCGCTCGGTGGACTGGGTGTGGCAGGAGAACTTCGGGGAATGAAAGGCTCCGCCAGGAAGCCCTGGATCTCCGCCTTGGAGTGGGAGCAGGTGAAGCTGGGCTCCTGCACTTCCCCCGGCTTCCAGGCGACCAGGTCGATCAGCGTGGTGGCCGACAGGTTCAGCTTGGGTGTAACCCTCGGCCGGACACTTGTGTCTCCGTACTCTCCATCTCTCCTGAGCGTAAGGATCTGGTTCACCGCAAACTTCCTGTCCTCTGGATCAGAACTGGCAAGGAGGGAGAGGAGGAGACACTCGGAGTGGGAGTACCAGGCCCCAGTTCGCACGTAGAAGGTCACTGCGTCCTTGACCTTATTGGGCTGGTTCTTCAGGATCCGGAGGCTGGTCAGGATGTGGTAGGGCGCGTCGACGATGAAGTTCTTGACCTTCAAATCATAGTACAACTTGAGGTAGAACTCCAGACAGAACTTGACGAGAATCTCCAGGGTCTTCAGGTTCTGCCCTGAGAGGCCATGCTTCCTGGTCCACATGAATACGAGCCGCTGCCCTGTGGTGAGCCACCTGGCGTGACAGAGTTGGCCACACTGCATATCTTGCAAAGCGGGTGGGAGATGTCCAGTCTTCACTGCCTGAACCAGCTTGTAGCAGGTCTTCTGATCCGTGCTCATATTCCCCAGTACCTCTTCGGGGATGGTGATCAACTCCTCACCTCCCGGCAGCTTCTTGAAGCTGGAGTTGTAGGCCATCTCGTTCACCTTAGGGAGGAGGGAACAGACCGGTCCCATGAACCCCTTGTCCGAGCTGGTGGGACCGTCAATGGCTGTGATGAGGTGCCGCAGAGGAAGTTCGTTCGTGTGGAGGCAGCAGATGGCCCAGAACAGCTTTCTCCCCAGCAGCTTCTCTAGGTGGGCGTGGGTTCCCCCTCTCCACCCTGTGTTCTGGTTGGTGGAGTCACCCATCAGGATCTGGAGGAGTCGATGGAGTTGTGCTTTTTCAGCAGTTCATACAAGGCCTGAGCAACCTTCAAAGCTGGCTTCTCGGGATGGATTGGTGGCTGAGGCACGAAGTGAGCCAGATACCTTCCACTTGGCTCTTCAGTTACAGACTCGTGATCTTCCTTGATCATCATCCTTCAGTTTCCCCGAGCTGTCAGCAACCATTGCCCGGGTGCGGGGTCCCTCCTCCCGTCGTAGCCCATGCCCACTATCTTGTCCGTCACGTGCCTTTCCTGGTCCTTCTCCTGGGCCCCGAGCATAGCTCTCTTCCTGGCCCTGACGAGCTTGCTGGGGTCGCAAGCCAGGTAGGACATTTCAGGAGCCAAGTGCCCAGCAGCAATGAGGTCCTTGAGGAAGTCTGTGGCTATGGCTGCAGCTGCTGTCGGGGACACTCCGCACCTGAGGCTCGCCCTGGCCGTGTTCAGCACTAGCATGGTGTTCCTCCTGGGTCCCGGACTCTCCAGGTACCTCAGCACGAGCCAGGCGGCGTCACCCAGCCTCTCCTCCAAGAGGACATCCACCAGTCTCCTGGCATCCTCCTCCTGCTCCTTCGCCACACTAGCAGGCGGTTCAAACACCTCTTCATCCTCTTCCCCGATCCTCCCTGACACATGAGCTGGTTTACTTCCTCTTGCTGATCCATCAGCCTGCTCTCCACCTCCTCCTGCTTCCTCATCCTCTTCATGTCTGCTTCCTTCCCTGCAGCTTTTCGTTTAGCTGCTTTTTGCTGACGCCCAGATTCTTTCTTGTCATCACTTCCCATCATCATTTTGGACTTTTCTCCCCTTTTAGCTCTCTGGGCAGACATCCACCTGAGCTCCATCACCGGTACCTTGCTGGCCTGGGGGCAGGAGCACTTGATGTGAGCCTTGGTCTGGCACTCCTTGCCGGGGCAGCCAGATCCGGGCTCGTGGCAGAGCAGGATGGTGTGGGGGCAGGTGGTAATGTCCATCAAGTTGTCCAACATATCCACCACCTTCTTCCTCTCTGCCTGCTTCGCCCTCCCCAGGGCAACTTCTTCCACTCTTCTCCAGAGCCTCCCCACCTTTGTCACGAGACTCTTCTCTTGAATGATCACTGGAGGGCAGAACTTGGCATTAGATCTATGCCACTGGGCCAGGATCAGGGGAGCCAGCTCCTTAGCAATCTCCCCCACACTGATGTTCTTCTTGCCTCTCTCTTCCTCAATCATTAGCTGCTCCTTGATCAGAATACCCCTCTGGATCACAGTTCTCACGGTCGGCACTTCACTCGGGATAAACTCCTTCCCCTTTCCAACAAAAATCACTCAACTTGCTGCCAGATTCATTCCTGGTCTTTGGCTTGGCTTTAGAGCCCCCTGGACTGGCCGTGACCATCTCTGTAGTCTGGCTTCTTGCTCGAATATCGAAACCTGAAAAAAAGAAGGCACATTAAAATTGGCACATTCAAATCGTCATTAAAAGGCACATTAAAATTGCGTGATCAGCAAGAATCTGATGGTACAGATGTATGAATATTGTGTTAGATAAATGCGAATATCCGCTTCGCTGTGCTGTTTATGACGGTCACAGCTGCACTGACTTGTGCAGTGGAAGGCAGTTGATGGTTTGGGTTTGTGCTGGTTACACTTTTTGATCTATGGGAGGGGGGCAATGGGGCTAAGCAATCTGAAGTGGTGGAATGCATTTTAGCCCCCTTAAAACTTGCCGCAAATGCATGGTAGGTATATGGAAAAGAGGGGGCAAATGGGAAAAAAAACTATTTTTACTAGTTTTTCCCTCCCAAATCAAGCGGCTAGATCCGCCTCTGGCTGGCTAAGGCTGTAACATATGACAGTACATATAATACTCTATTAGATGTCTCGAAGGACCCATATAGATAATAGTAAATGTTTTAAAATAACTCAAATACAACAAATCTAATAGATCCAAGAATGAAACCTTGTAACCTGACGCTTTTTCCTTGAGTAGGGCCAGGTAAGTCTAAGTGCGTGCTGATAAATTGCCCTATATCATTATCAATGCCCTTCAGAAGAGGCTTATTTCAAAATAATGGCTTTGTGACAGCATATCCTTGCTATATCAAGCATATATAATTATTTCTTGAAATAAGAAGCCACTCTTCCATGTCATTGAGAGCTGATATCGGTGGTGTACCGAACTATTTTCATAAAAGTGCATTTTAACTACAGAAGGAAGGCTCAAATCGTTTTTTATATACCATACAGCCCCACTTTAAAATTACATTTTACATCAGAAAAAACTGAGCCCAAGTTCAAATGTGTATTTAATCATGACCAAAGGCATCTCACCGAGCCCTAATGCATAGTGACATAGATCCCAGCGATCGTGACATTAAAAGTGACGTAGATCCCAGTGGCCGTGGCTTTCCTGCTTGAAATAAGCTTGACCTTGAGCCGCGGGGCATTGTTTAAACGCGGGAAACCAACTCTGCTGTCGTGTTTATGTAAAGCAGCTTACGTAGAGCGGGGATCAAGCCGAGCCCATTTGGGTGTAGGTACACGAGAAAAGAAGTTGCACGGACAGATGATGGCCATGCGGACAGATGGTGACAACACGTCACACAAACATATGGTGGCAACACAGACAGGTGGTGATAACACGTCACACAAACAGATGGTGGCAACACAGACAGGTGGTGACAACACGTCACACAAACATATGGTGGCAACACAGACAGGTGGTGATAACACGTCACACAAACAGATGGTGGCAACACAGACAGGTGGTGATAACACGTCACACAAACAGATGGTGGCAACACAGACAGGTGGTGATAACACGTCACACAAACATATGGTGGCAACACAGACAGGTGGTGATAACACGTCATACAAACAGATGGTGGCAACACGAACAGGTGATTGTCACACGGACATGTTTTATACACGCATAAAATGGGTACAATTTCAGTGCTAACCTGCACGGGATGGGCGGGCACCCCTTAACGCCGCTGTTCTTCACAAGACAGCGCGTGTGTACCGGGCTGTTTTGAGCGCTGCGTGGGGGTAGGCCGGCGGCGAAGGTCGGCGTCGGCAGGTGAGGGGTCCGCCGGGCGTCACCTCCAGCCGCGCTGATGCCGGCCTGTGTGCTGTTTAGTCAATAGACATTGTCTCATGACAGTGGGTCTATCAGCGGCCAACAGTCCCCGACTGCTACAGTGGTCAGCAGTCCCAGACTGTCACGTTTGGTCAGCAGTCCCCGACTGTCACGTTTGGTCAGCAGTCCCCGACTGTCATGCCTAGCAAGCAGCCCTAGACTGTCATGTCTGGCCAGCAGAGCCAGACTGTCACACCTGGCCAGCAGTCCCAGACTGTCATGTCTGGCCAGCAGCCCAGACTGTAATGTCTGGCCAGCAGTCTCAGACTGTCATGTCTGGCCAGCAGTCTCAGACTGTCATGTCTGGCCAACAGTCCCAGACTGTCGTGTCTGGCCAGCAGTCTCAGACTGCCATGTCTGGCCAGCAGTCTCAGACTGTCATGTCTGGCCAGCAGTCCCAGACTGTCATGTCTGGCCAGCAGTCCCAGACTGTCATGTCTGGCCAGCAGTCCCAGACTGTCATGTCTGGCCAGCAGTCCCAGACTGTACTGTCTGGCCAGCAGCCACCGAAATTCATGTCTGGATCGGCCGCGTCCGTACCATCGCAGCTCGGCAAATGGCATTAGTGGTGCCCATTATTGATCAGAACGCCAATGGCTGGGGTGTTGCCACGGTTTGCAGCGATAGTTACAGGTGACAAGGGCAGTCACGTCCTGAACTGTGCAATCCCGGCCCAGCGAGAGTTACAGGTGACGAGGGCAGTCACGTCCTGAACTGTGCAATCCCGGCCCAGCGAGAGTTACAGGTGACGAGGGCAGTCACGTCCTGAACTGTGCAATCCCGGCCCAGCGAGATTTACAGGTGACGAGGGCAGTCACGCCCTGAACTGTGCAATCCCGGCCCAGCGAGAGTTACAGGTGACGAGGGCAGTCACGTCCTGAACTGTGCAATCCCGGTCCAAGTAGTCCGTGAGAGGTATCAAACAATCATTGTGTGGTTGTATAACAGTGCACAATGCGACTGCTTCGTTAATTGAGAATTCAACCAAGTGATCTAGAAGCCTGGTTTCAGGGAGGGTGGTTATTGGTTTTTACGACACGTCGACCGTTGTCGTAGCAGGTTTTAGGGAGACAAAATGTCACCTGACCTCGAAAAAAACTCATGAAGCTTGAAGGGTGAGCAGTCTTTAAGATAATATTTAAATCATAAAATATATTCTTAGATTTCGAGAAAACTCCACTTGGGGGTGGGGACTCCCACTTTTGATGCATCTAAATTTCGTAAAAGGCAGCATGCACACATTTGAATATGCGAATATAACTCCCAGCAATCAGCTAAATAAAAGCTATACACATCACATCGTAGCACTTCACTTCTAAAGTCATGCACACTTGGACACAGCCCTACAACATCTCAGCTAGTTCAGGAGTTGATGTAATACAACATATATATGGATATTCACACCTTATATTATGTTATGAAAAGACTATAAAGCAGATAATGTGCCAGCCAGTACCAAAATACATTCATACTAGAGTTTTGCTGTGGTTCTCTGGCTGCTAACATATTTAACATCGATTTCATTAATATTTCCCAGAGTAGAAAATTGTAAGGGATGAGGGAAGCAACGTAACACCATCAAAGTAAGACATACAATTCGCAAGTTCAATTTTCCTTCCTTGATATTACAGATTAATTTCCTTTCCTCGATTTACTATGTATTACTCACGGCCTTGGTCCCCACTGCCATACACTTCAACATTTACATGTATTTTGATTACTGAAGCATACACATTACTACCACGATACGTCGTTTGCGTGACTGTAGTATGGAATAGAACATAAATATTTTCACATTTCAATGGATTTTCACGGTTTGGCACAGCACACATATATCCAACCTCTTGACTGAGATGCCCGGGCATTATCGGTGATGGCATCCAATACAGCAAAATAATTATTTCCATCAGTCCATGCTAGAGTTCCATGTTAAGTGCCCAGTGTGAATTTGAAAATACTTAGTGGTACAATGATAATTCTCTTTGAATATCACATGTTGCTGTTGGCTCAAGCGCGCCCAAGGGGCTGCCTCCTCCCCCTTAAGCCTACCGCTTGAAAGTTGTTTACTATTCAAATTATCTGGTTCTCTAAATGCTCAACCGTAGTACTTTGTGGAAATTCCTGGGCGCCCCCTCCTGTAGGTCCTGGGCCGGGCGGCCCAGGACTTGTATGACAGGACTTTTAGGACGTCCCTACGCCTCTGGGCTGAGGTTGGCTCACTTAACGTCATCTGTCCCCAAACGAGGCAAGCATTTTCTCATGCATGATAATCGTCGCACGCAACCAGCTGATTTAGGCTAGCGCATGGAATTTGGAGTATGTGGAGCACCGACGCCACTGTCACTGAGAGCATAGATCCCTTCAATAATGATTGCGTAATCTAGTATAATGTCTATCAGTATTACATGGGAGGAACGAACCTTAGAACCCTTAACCACCAGCCCTGACATAGCCCATGGGTAGCATAGACCGCGAACCTGTGATCTGCACAGCTAGCTATCTAGTCAGCCACGCGGATTATACTTGCCGTTTTAAAAATTGCCGCAACGTACCCAACGCCTCCTCCCTAGCCCATGACGTGCAGGATATTTGCCCTGAATAACGCGGCTCGAGCGGCAAGGGGACAAATTCCGGAAAGTGGAACATCCAGCCTGTGAGAACAAATCATTCCCGGAGCCAAATGTCCGTGTATCGAGAAAACGATCGCCCATACCACACGGTGATCCATACAGTAAACACACTGACGATAATCACTGGCGAATCAAAGGGACCAGGTAGCCTCCCACCCTCAAAGGCAGATGTTCGCTTACCGAAAATATGCACTAAAATGGCATTTTCTCCAAACATAAAACCATTTCGATACAGATATTGTCTAACTCCTGAAATCTCATCATTTTTTTTCCTAAGTCTGACAACCTTTTTACTGCACCCACAACCGGCCCAAAACCAGGCTTCTGGTTCCGACCTTGAAGGCAACAACCCTGGCTGTGGAAAGCAACCTTCGTTGTGGACATGTTGAAGAGAATATATCTGCCACAGGAACGAAGACAGCACAGCATCAGCAGCTACCTCCATTTATTAAATAGAAATACCATTTACGACATGGCTATTCGGATACTGAGAGGAAAGTTCCCACGACCCTGGAATTTATGTTACAGGTGACCACCGCAACGAAGTGGATGTGCTGAAACGGAATCATAAAACATATTGCAGACACTAGTCGCACATATGCCTGTATATGCACACCAATAACACACACAGCACAGCACATTTCGTATACCGTCCCCGACTCGGGGTTGCGAGCCCGTACGACAAGTACACTGACTCGGGCCTCGAGCCCCCCCCCCCCTAACGGGCAAAATAATAACGCTTCTGGGGCAAGCTTGCGTGTAAGTTCTAGGCGTTGCAAGCGAGCGTTTAGTAATTTCGCCAAGTGCGGTACGACGTCACGTCACAGTAGAGCACCGACACGTGACGTCACATCAATGCAGTGCACCGACACGTGACGTCACATCAGTGCAGTGCACGTGACAGCACAGTAGCGATACTCGTCTACATCGCGATATGATAGTAGTCGATAGCCAGCAAGATGACAGTCAGGACGCCGAAGCTCGACTCGCCGAAACCACGCCAGCCACACGCAGGCATGATGTGTGGCGCAGACGGGTGCGCCCTCACCAGCCATCGACCCTGTGCCGCACTTCGGACGGAGCACGATGGCACAGGCTGGGGAGCACGCTGGAGGCAGACGCGTCGCCAGCCCGCCAACCGGCCACCAGCTTCCAGTGCCTTCCTACCGCCAACTCACATGCGTCACCCATCAGCCAGCGGCGAGTGGCTCGCTCGCCGACCGCAGGCCATCCCGTGTTCGTCGCCGGCAGCCGCCGCCGGAGAGACCCGGCGCCCGCCAGCGCCATCTGTACTCGACGACGTGCCGCGCCAGTGACACCTGTCGGCGGTGCCTAGAAGCGGCGGTCGCCGCCGCCGGCCGACTGCGGCGCCATCTGGCTGCGCACCGCGTTGGCGGTGAAGTCGGCTGTGGCGCTCTGCACCGTCTCGTTGCGCATGACGCCGCTGGCGAACTCCTGCTGCGCCTTGCTGATGCTGGCGCCGCTCGTGCGGTAGATCTTGTGCACCTGAAGCCGCGAGGACGGCGCTGAGCACGTGCTGTACCTGCAGCGGCCAGCTCGGCACCTTCGCCGCAGGAGGTGCCGTGCTCTCGCCAGCCGCGTGGTGATGTAACATTCGACACCGACACTGATCAACGTGTCACACGAACATAATCCGACAGTGAACAATGTGTCGCACGATAGTCACGGGAGCTGTGCGCAAATCAACACAGGCAAATATAGCAATACCAGAGGGGTACGTGTCTCAAATGTCGCAGCTGGATTTACCCGATGCGGTCGTGCAACGATGGCAAACAGGGCTGGACCAAGACAGTGCTATTCAGTTATCCCGCTAAAAACGGGCTCATCCAAAACCGACACATCCGTAGGAGTACTTCACAAGCTAGACGTGGAATGAAACTAGGCAATATGGAGGCACCAACATGAAGGCTGGACGAACGGTAATAAATACGATAACGATAGAGGCTAACATGGTAGGTGTACAGAGCACGGGTCATTGACATCAGCGAACACGCAGGCACGAGACGCACACTCCCACGGCAGTGAATCCGACAGACACACATGCCATGTTCACGCCCGGCACTCACACGAACGAAACCATGCCTCCCGTGCCCACCGGTCCGGCCCGACCCAACCACCAGTCACACACCAGACGACCGACAAGCCCCGTCGGCACAGGCGAGGGTGGCTCGGCCCCGGTCGTCTCCAGGAGTGGAGCCTCACTCGCTAGTGGACGGCCCGCTCAATGTGCAGGCGCGTGTCCGGAGCCACACCGGAGCGCAGCGGGCCTCGCTGGTGCATCCGTCACCGTCGGCCGAGGTCATCCTTCACCGTCGACCCGACCACACCGCAGCTCAAACCGGCCAGTGATATGGCGAGACCCATCCGCCCAGCAGTCGGCAGCCCCGGACGACTTCGGCGAGTGCACTTACCGCATATTCGTGTCGGCACCGCTTAACTTTAACGCTCGCGGTCTAGTGCACCAGGTGACCATTTCAACTTTTCTCCCGTTCCGCTCAAGAACCAAAAAAAAAAAAAAAAATCCGTTTTCAAACCGCACACAGCAAGAAGCGAACAGAAAGTCCATTCCATTCCAACATTGAACCAAATTCCTTACCTTGATTCGTCCTTGCGAACTGCTAATGCTGCCGTTAAAACGACGACCTTTAGCCCGAAGTCCCTGGTTTACATGGCGTACGCTCAAGCTTACATACCGGTTTAGTTAGAAAAACTCCTCTCAGTTGCAAAATACCACCGAGTAGATAGCAACATGACCGCATTGATTGGTTCGTTATTGGATTAACCCTCGCCTGCGCATGAAGCGGAAGGGGGGTCAGATGGCGGTGCATCCCACTATCCTGTAATTATTTTCGCAAAAACGGCTCGCGAAAGCGTGCCACTGTTCGGTGTAGTTGCTAGAACATCTTTGTCAACCTTACGCGATGAACAATTTGAATGTGCCATTATTGGTGGCTGAGGCATGAGTCGGTTGGTTATTGGTTTTACGACACCGACCGTTGAGTCATGTGGCGTCGCCAATCTCTCACGCGGATTGGTCGCGGGCGAAGAGTAGCGACAGGTGAGACTAGAATCCACAACCTTTCGATTGTGAGACGAGCAACTTATCCCTAGGCTACTCGTCCCCCTGAGGCATGAGTCATACGAAGCAACTCGTTGTGCCGTTTCCCCCAAAATCGCAACTTATCGGTGATTAGTCTCATGAATTTCTCCTAAATGCCCAACATTTTATGTGACGCGATTATTGGCAGCTTAGCCGACGTGCTCACATAGGTCAGTACCTACCCAAGGTCGCTTGCAGTCACGGATCTAAATTGCCCTGAGGTGTCTTTCTGTTTGAGCCATGGAGCGAGCAAGTTGGACGGAGGAACTGAAATTTGCATCCACTTGCTCATTTCGATACAAGGAAATAGTATCCTTAAGGCACTACCTCGGAAGTTTACAAACCGAGGTCGTCTTCAACCTCATCCGACTCATGACCTATGAGAATGAAATATCGCACCCTGCAACAAGCCCATGCTTAGCTGGGTGGAGTTGTGGGAGGAGCCAAAGTTAAAAGTTGGTGCCCAAATATCGTGAAGAAGAGTAGGCTGTACATTGCAAGCGAACATCAGTTATTCATTTTACACAGGAAACGGTTGAACATGAAATGTACCAACCCTTCGCTGCAAGAATTGACCTCTAAACCAACCTGAGCGGCCAACTCCCCAAACCGAAGTAGAAAAATCGGGCATGATTCGCGAAGTCCCGTCAATGGCACCACGCAGGCTTTGATTCATGTTGCCAGCCGCACTCCTCGGTGGATGTCACGAGGTTCCAAACGGCCCACACCCCCACCGCACACTGCGGCAGGTGGGAAAAATGCCGCACACGGGAGAAGGCCGCAACCACTTCTGCCAAGTAAGTCTGCCCCTGCTCTCCTCCACTCAGCCCCTCCGCTGAATATTGCTGACCATTTGCTGAATAATACAGATCATAACACTCCCCATTATCAAATGCACAAGCTCTGCTCAACACGGCAGACCCCCTGCCGACTGTCAACCTCTCTGTTAATTAGTACTCCCTCTGCTGAATACGACAGGCCTCATGCCAACTACCAACTTCTCTGTTAACCATTACCCCCTCTGCCGACCAACACACACCCTCTGCTGAATACGACGGGCCCCCTGTCGACTACCAACTTCTCTGTTAACCAGCACTCCCTCTGTAGGCGAATACAAACCTTCTGGCGACTGCTGCATATCTTTCACCGACTAATACACACTCCCAGGGGCCTGCTCTAGACCATCGCTTTACAAACCTGAACCGCGGACAACTCCGGCAGTCGTCAGCTGCTGCATGGGATTCTAATATCCACCCGAGACCAAGCGCATGCAACCGCTACCCAGTGAGAACTGTCAGCTGGCGGCTTGTGTAAGAGCCGACCGGACAGAGAGAGAGAAAGAAAGAGCGGCGCTGCCACCGTGCCCGGCTCACGCGAGACACCAGCAGGCGCTACTCACCCGCAGAATGAGCACGACACACGCGCCGGCCACCAGCGTGAACGAGGCCGCTATGAGCGTCGTGAGCAGCGCCAGTATGGCAGACACCTCGTACGTGCTGAAGGCCACCGCCCAGCCACTGCCGAGTGACGTCACAACACGGCCGTCACAGAGGGCCCGCTCAAACCGCAGCCCGCCCGTTACTCGGGGCCGCTCCGACCAAAGTTCGCCCGTCACTCAGTGCCGCTCAAGCCACAGCCCGCCCGTCCCTCGAGGCCGCCCCAGCCGCAGCCCGTCCGTCACTCGGCGACTGTTCCAGCCATAGCCGAAAACAATCTCCCACAAAAGTGTAAACAGAGATGTCCGTCTAACACGGCCCTCGAGCCCGGAAACGGAGACTCGGAGAGCAGCGACCCTACGGCGGAAGCATGAGCTGTCGCGGTGGGAGCGTGAGTCGGAGAGAAGTGGGCGCAGCCGAGGTGCCACAGACCGACGCAGACCGACCAGCCGGCGGGACTAAAACAACCAACAACGGAACCCGAACGAAGCGCCGCAGAGCCCGCAGGTGTGCAATCAGGAGCCGCCAACTGGTCCGAGCACACCACCAGGAGCAATCAGCTGGTGTCATCACACCACGAGCTGTCAGGTGGTCTCAACACACCGCCAGGAGCTGTCAGCTGGTCTCAACACACCGCCAGGAGCCGTCAGCTGGTCTCAACACACCGCCAGGAGCTGTCAGCTGGTCTCAACACACCGCCAGGAAGACCTCGAGTCAAGCATTGAGCCCTGTCCTGTCCAGGTTCGGCCGAGCCACCCGTGGCCGCGCACAGACTGTGCCCAGTTCTGACCGGACGACACCCGCCGAGGATGCCACCTGTCGAGGAGACGGCCAGGCGCACCACACTGTGGACTGGCGACCCCGACTCGCCGCTGACCTGCATGATGAGCACGAAGTCGCAGAGGGCGACACAGCAGAAGCCAATGCCGATCAGCAGCGCCATCACGCCGACTACGTAGTTGCCGGCCGAGCCGCCAGCAGAGATGGCGCCCAGACCGTTGATGATGCCGCTGTCGTCGGGCGACACCGGGTCAGGTCAGCTCGGGCGAACAACCAGAGGTGGCAGTCACTTCAGTGAACAGTCAGGTCAGGTCTAACCAGATGAGTTCGAGTCCAATCGGGTCAGGTGAAACCAGATGAAGTTGAATCAGATGAATTGAGCAAGGTCAGCTCAGGTCAGGTCGAGTGAAGTCGGGTCAGGTAATCACGTAACTGGTCGGCTCAGATATGGCAACAGCACATGACGTCGAGCCCGGCCAACAGTCTGTCAGGTAGCGCAACACCACATGAGGTCGAGTCAGGCGAACAGTCAGGTCAGGTCGGATCAGGCTACACCAACGCGAACACGTAGCGGCGCGCCGTGACCACCCGGGGCGGAGGCCGCTCCCAGCAGACAGAGCGAGGCGTAGAGCCAGACCCTGTGGAGCACCTGGTCAGCATTGACATGGCACATGTGTCACACATGACAGCAGTCTCGGACACATGGCACACTCTAACACTGGGATTAACACCTCTATCTATATCCACAAATACCAATTGGTGGAACATTGGTGGGGAAACGCCGAACGTTTATTTTGAGTTAGGTATCGCAGTATGCGGTACATTTTGACAAAACATTTGATGACACAAAAGTGAAGTAAACATTTTGTTTAATGCAGGGGCTTCTAAGAACGATTCTGGTCTAATGCTTACACTAAACTTAACATTGACTTCATACTCATGATCTTGTTTTTTTTTCGGGGGAGGGTCAACTGAGACACGGTAACAGTCCCAATTCCTGGTGTTGTCCTATGATGGCACACTTGGCGTTCGGAAAGCCCAGCACCTGTTTAATATGTGTTTTTGAATCAAATGGCACCTTCCCCTCAACTGCCACATACGCTGACCTTCCGGCAGTCCCAGTCCACGGGTCACCCGCCGGCCCATGCTTACTAATGCAGCCGTTTACACCACCCACAGGCATGAACACCGGCACACTCGTCTTGGGAAAAACACCACCCAGATGGATCGCTTTTTTGTTTATACTTGTCCACCATTTCCGCACCAGGCATGAGCTTCCAAGCTTACACCCAAAAACTGCGCTCAAAAGAGACCTATTTATGCCGACTTTTATCCGAAACTTAGCAAGAATTCGTGTTGGGTGGCATTTTAGACCAGCTCCCTATGCTAAGCAGAGCTTACTGCGTAACCACTAGCCCCACCACACGGCCGGTGACTTCTAGTTCAATGGCATAATTGTGACTCTCTGGCGACATGGCACCATGACATACGGGCGCTCAGTTTGTGGTGATATTGCCGCCATGTGCCAATGCCGATACTCTTCACACATCACGCGGGTCTGTGGGAGCTGGGAGA
>JAOTOL010000435.1:0-67715 GCA_034440575.1 Imbricaverruca yamaguchii | reverse complement strand
AAGAAGAGGTGCCCCTTCAGCATCCTCGGGTTGAGCCTCTCTTATCACCCCCCATCCACAACCTCATTTTTTGTTCTACTCGAAGGTGCCTTTACAAGGATTTTCGCATTGACACCATCTGGTACAGTGACCGTCATGCATTCGCCATTGGGAGATGGTGCACTCCACGTTTTCAAGTGGGCTCTTTTATCCTCGAGGGGTGGGCACAGCATGTGTCCATTCTTTTCTCTTCACCTCCATAGAATAGTAGCACCACTCAGTGACACTCCGGTGCTATCAGTGACTCAACGACCTAGAAAAAATTCCGTAGAAACCATTAGGAACCATTAGGGTTTTCCTGATGATTCATTAGATCCCTAATATTCGTTGACAGTTTCCTAATGGAATTTACCTGATGGTATAGTGAATCCCAATGATTTTAATTTTTATTCTGACCAGACCGATCGGAGTTTCCATTCGGAATCTGGTGGTTGGTCGCTTTCCTAGTGGAAAAAATATTCCGAATGGTTTTGATGGCAGTCTTTAGACATACATATATTGCCGCTGAAATTTGTTTCCATTGCTTTATGGAAAAATCTCTCAGGACCTACATTGCACCAGCCGATCTAGGAGATAGGAACACGAGGCCATGGCCTCCCCTCCCAGAGACATGAAGAGAGGACCAAAGTATCTCCCCACCACAAAATTGTAAGCTTTAAAAAGATTTGCTTGGGGATGATGATGACAATTGCCCCCTCTGTGTTATGAACTTAGTCGGGATCGGCAGAGTTTGCTTCTCAGAATGAATACGTTCAAAGTTCACCTGGCGAACGCTATAACCCGCGCCGTCTCGCGGGAGGGAGTGGTCTTTGAAGCCCTTCAGGTTTTCGCGGATAGTGAAAGAATTCATTATCGCGGCAACGCGCACAAGTTTGGCGCACGGTTTCCCTTACATCAATTGGGCATCGTGGTGTCACAGCTTTGAAGTCAGGTCATCTAGGGTCAACGAGTTAGTCTAGGTCAAGTGAGGTCACCTACAAAACGTTCAACCAATCGTCCAAGCTTTAACTGGTGCAGATATTTATTGAATGAAACTTTCTGCGTTTGCTTATGTTTCGACTTAGGGAACTATTAAGACTACTAGGTACCATTAGGGCCATGTTAGGTACCATCAGAACTATTAGGTTTACTAGGTGCCATTAGGACCACTAGGCACCATTAGGACCACTAGGCACCATTGGGACCCTTCTAGGTACCATCAGGACCATTAGGTACCATCAGGACCAATTAGGTACCATCAGGACCATTAGGTACCATCAGGGCGATTAGGTAGTTTCAGGACCGTGGGGTACCATCAGGGATACAATTTGGTGCCATCAGGTCGCTCTGGAATATAATCAAATAATTAATTTACTTTTAAATACAAGGTTTGAAATAATTGAAAGAAAATTTAATTTAATTGAAATAATTCAAATACATTATATCTATGCTAGGATGTATTTCATTTATCAGAATGAAAAGTAGTAGTATTGCAGAACCGCCTAACTTTACATATCCATCTCTATTGCGCATATATTTATCCATCACTAGCATGCCAATTTCCTCTAGTGGCGGTTTGTGCACGGTTGCTGTTGGAAGTTCGCCAGTATCATAAAATTCAAGTGTTAAAAACAAAAAAGGGCCGAGGCCCCTCTGGGTAATCCACTGTCTAGGTACACCCCATATAGTACAACATAATACTAGCATAATGTTATACCCTATATAGCTAGTGAAAATACTCAATATCCCATGCATCACAAGTTAGAATTCAAAAACAACATTTTCCTGTCTAAAAAATTATCCACCCTACTTTTAAAGACATTCAATGAGGGACTCCCCACTGCATCAGCAGGCAGCCTATTCCATTGGTCAACAACCCTTTGACTGAAGACCTGTTGTCGTTTAACTGTCCTGCACCTCATTTTGTCTAACCTGAATTGATGACCCCTATGGGATACTCTAAACTGCAGAGCATCATTCAAATTGACCTGATCTAGCCCTCTAACAATTTTGTACATTTCAATCATGTCTCCCCTTAATCTCCTATACTTGAGTGAGTACATATCTAATGCATTAAGCCTTTCTCCATATTCTAAGTTACTTAATCCACTGACGAGTCTAGTGGCTTTGCGCTGGACTCTTTCTAACATATCTATATCCTTTTCTAGGTAGGGGCTCCATGCTTGTACAGAGTACTCCAAGTGGGGCCGCACATATGCTAAGTACAGCTTTTTCATGACTTCCCTGCTCTTATATTTCACACTTCTATTAATGAGTCCCAGCATTCTGAGTGCCCTATTTCTAGCTGAGATACATTGTTTTTCTGCTTTAAGGTCTTTTGAGACCAACACACCTAAGTCCTTTCCTCTTCAATAACATCCAGTTCCCTCCCTCCCATTTTATAACTGAATGTCTCGCCTGCAGACCCTATATGCATAACCTTACACTTATCATAGTTGAAAGTCATCTGCCATTGATCAGCCCACTCTTTTAGGTCGTCCAAATCTAGTTGAATATTACTAGATTGATCTCTGCTGTTAGCCACTCCTACCAGCTTGATGTCATCAGCAAATTTGAACACTCTATTCCTCAGCCCTACTTCAATGTTGTTCACAAAGATGATAAAGAGGAGGGGCCCTAGAACAGAGCCCTGTGGCACTCCACTCAGAACATCTTTCCAACCAGATTTACATCCATTCAATACTACCCTTTGTTTCCTTCCCTGCAACCATGCTTCAATCCAATGTAGAACTTTTCCTACAATCCCATGTTGTTGTAATTGATGAATTAACCTTCCATGTGGAACTTTATCAAAAGCTTTGCTAAAGTCCAAGTACACAACATCCATCCTGCTTTCATTGTCTACTTCTTTGGTAACATACTCAATGAACTCCAATAGGTTAGTTAAACAAGACCTTTGAGATCGAAATCCATGTTGAGTATCCCTTAAAAGGTTGTGCCTATCAAGATGAATCTGAACATTCTGTTTAACCAGCTTTTCTAGTACTTTGCAAACTAATGAGGTCAAACTGACTGGCCTGTAGTTTCCTACACTCTTCCTATTTCCCTTTTTGAAAATTGGTACTACACTTGCATTTCTCAATCTTCAGGTACTTCTGAATACTCCATAGATCGCCTGAAAATGATACCTAGGGGAGTTGCTAAAGCTTTAGCACACTCTACTAAGATCTAGCATATATTTCATCTGGTCCGGAAGCTTTATTAGGTTTTATATTCTGCAACTGCTTCTCTACGGCTTCTGTAGTTATTGTAAGATCCTCCAGCATATCACCTGCCATGGCATGGCCTACAGATGTTCCTATTGTACCAGAATTATCTTTAGTGAAGACTGATGAGAATTGCTTGCTTAGGGATTCCACAATATCGCAATCATCAACCACTATTTCCCCATCTACCTCCAGTGGTCCTACACTACACTTTTAGCCTTAAATTTATAGAAGCTAAAGAATCTCTTAGCATTACCTGCTGAACATTCTCGAGCAAAGTTGATTTCAGCAAGTCTTTTAGATGCTCTAACACACCTCCTAACTTTATTTCTAGCTATTCTATATGATTCTAGGTTTAACCCAGAGTTTGTATCTTTTAGTTTCTTGAATGCTTGTTTCTTTGAGTCCAGTAATTGCTTAACTTCCCTAGTCAGCCACGAAGGGTGCTTAACCCTGTTTGATCTAATTTGCCTACTGGGAATGAACCTATCCTGACCCTGAAATAGCTTATCTTTTATCATTGTCCACATTTCATAAGCATCTAAGCCATTCAATATGACTTCCCAATTAATTTCACTTAGGAAGCTCCTGAACTCACTGTAATTCCCTTTTGTAAAATTCGGAATCAATGTTCTGTTGGTTGCTACCCTTCCAACATATAATGAGAAGCGTATAATGTTGTGATCACTATTATCAAAGGTCTCTCCTACATTAACATTTTGCACAAAATTTTCCTCATTAGTAAGCACTAGATCTAATATTTTATTTTCCCTTGTAGGCTCGTGTATCATTTGAAAGAAGAAATTGTCCTCAAAACAAGCCATGAAACATCTTTCAGATTTGCTTACACCTATTGTTTTGTTTCCCAATCCTGCTATGTTGAAATCCCCCAACTTGTTGTTTGGTTTTCTTTGAAGCATCGATCACGGTGATTTGCCATTTATGCATACATATCGGACCTAAAAGATAATTCGAGAAAGGTAGTTCACATTAGTGATATACAGGACTTCGGACCTAGGAGTAAGTACGATTTACGTCCCTCTGCGCCAGTCCGGGTCATGTGGAGAGGCTTGCGGCGGATCAAGCGGACTGTTATACAGCACAAGTACCAAAACTGGCTTGTAAGTGGTAATTTCGGTGTGCTTTTTGCATACGTTTCATTTGATAGTGTTTCTTAAACAAGACCACTAACTTCTGGCAACGATCACGTGACAAATCGCTTGCCTTTGGCACCTAGTGAAAGAAACTACTGATTTATGTACATTTGGGAAGATTTATGTACATCTGAACACTTAAGACGCCATGCAACAAATAACTACTGCTGATTCTGTGTGGTTGAACCGGTAATTGCACAGTGTACTAAACATGAAAATGAACAAGCTATTCAATGTTCAAAAGTTTCCTTTTGATGAAATTATTCAACCGCTTGAAAAAATCATCCTTCAAAATCACCATAATTTCTTAGCGGTGTGCCATATTCCAAACATGGAGATGTGGTTGTGCAGGGTTACTTCACTGCAACTGTTGTGACACTAGTCATTAGTAGCCACTACAGAATATAACTACTGTTGCAGTTGCAAACAAAAAATAGGTAATTTCCTTGTGTTTTTGTCGGCCCTCTGCTATCGGAAGCGATGACGCCTGCAGACTGCTAGCTCCATGAGCAAAGAATTAGTATAACTATGTGGTCAGGCTTTCATATTTCAGTATGGAAAGGTCCATTGCTCATGAATACTGCCATCTTCTTTATTTACTCTCTGAACAGGATGCTGTGGACGTCCAAAGGTAGGTGTTCAGTAAACTGTATATGTTTAGATGCCCCCACTTCCACCTTGGGGAAAGAGGTCCTGAACAGTTCTGTTTACTGAACACCTACCTTTTGTATGTCTCCCACATCACGTTTGGTGCATAAAGCACAACAAGATAAATTGTGTATAGATATTTAGCGGTTGCTTCTGAGCGTATATTTCAACAGTTTTTATCAAATAAGTATTTTTGACCAGCAAATTAGGCTATATTAACCCAGGGAGGCTGCCCAGCACCATTTTGTTAAGTTCTAAGGGTGTTGGCTGTGTCAATTTGGTGTTTAAGTTTAAGATAGATTTTAAGACTAAGATAGTAGGCATAGCATTACACTAGGTATATCTTCATATCCTAGTGTAACTGCAGGATTGTTGGGTGTTGTGGATGGGTACTACAGTGTTTGATTCAGTGGTGTATATTTGTGTGGTGTGAGCTCTGTAGTGTGTAATTCTAGAGTGTATAATTCTATAGTGTAGGCTTCTGTAGTGAATAAGTTTGTGTCAAATTGGTGTGTAAGTTTAAGATAGATTTTAGGACTAAAATAGTGGGCATAAATTACAGTAGGTATCTTCATATCTAGTGTAATTATACGGGATTATAGTGTATTGTAGATACTTATAGGCTATATTACTGTATTACTGTAGATATATTACAGTAGATACTTGTAGGCTTACAAGCTTACAGTAACTAGACTTAGTACTAAGAGTAGAAAGAAAAAAAAGACAACAACAAAAATGGAAGGAGACTGTGGGAATTGTAAGTGTGTGGGAATCATTGGGGACTTGAGTAAGAGGTTAGATATGTTAACGGGGGAGGTGGAGCGCTTGAAGTGTTTGGTGGCGGGACCCATCATGGGAGGTGCCAGCCAGGCAACTCGGGTGCCCGAGCGGAGGACTGATGGGAGTTCGGATGGCTTGGTCCGGGATGGTGGCAGTTGGAAGGTGGCAAGGCGCCATAGCACCCGACTGGCGCTAAGGAAGGTGGACATGGGCATCCCAATTAAAAATAGGTTTGATGCACTGGAGGAGAGGGAAGGTAATGATGAGAGGGACGGAGGTGGGGATGACCAGATGGCTGAAGATAGAGATGGAGAGAGAGAGGTTTTAGTCATAGGGGATTCCAGGGTTTGGTACATGGATCGAACATTTTGTAGCAAGAACCCCAGCAGACGGATGCGTGTTTGCTACCCGGGAGCGCAGGTGAAAGATGTTAGGGATAGGCTGGAGGGAGTAATGAGGGGAAGTGGAGAGGGTGCAACGGTAATTGTGCAGGTTGGAGTTAACGATGTAGGAAAAAATAATACAGAGGAAACAATGAAAGCCTATAGGGCTTTGATAGGTAGTTTAGCAGGAAGTAGGAAAAGAGGAGTGGTGACATCCATCCTCCCTATGGTCCATGCAAGCATGGAGTGGTATTCGAGGGCCATTGGGCTCAATACCAGGGTGGCCAACATTTGTAAGGAGCTTGGGGTGCAGTTCTTGGATTTGTGGGGAGTTTTGGGGGAGGACGGAGATGTTTGCTTTAGATGGATTACATCTGAGCAAGAGAGGAGTGGAATTGCTCAGCAATAGGTATGAGGAGGCTCTCAACAGGAAACAGGGAAACTAGGCAGGACATGGGGGGATGTAGCTGATAAAGAGAGAAGCATAGCAAGCAATGGAAGGAATAATTTATCATGTTTTTATGTCAATGCCAGAAGTGTTAGGAACAAAATTGGGGAACTGCATGCATATATGTTGTCTGAACAGCTAGATTTGGTGTGCATAACAGAAGCATGGGTTAACGAAAGCATGTTTGGAGACAATTTGCAAGAATTTGAATTGACAGGCTACAACATGCATGCCTATCAAAGAGAGGCAAGGATAGGAGGTGGCATTCTCTTGTATGTTAGGCAAGTAATGAAATGTCATTCCATAGAGGATGGAGTACATAGTGCAGGAGTAGAATCTTTGTGGTTAGATATAATTCTGAAGAATGGAACAAAATTTAGGATTGGGGCATTCTATAGACCTCCAGACCAGAATGAAAACACTGACAGGCTGATGCAGGAAGAGATAAGTAGGAGAGTACAGGAGAGAACTATTTTGTTGGGGGATTTCAACATAGCAGGATTGGGAAACAAAACAATAGGTGTAAGCAAATCAGAAAGATGTTTCATGGCTTGTTTTGAGGACAATTTCTTCTTTCAAATGATACACGAGCCTACAAGGGAAAATAAAATATTAGATCTAGTGCTTACTAATGAGGAAAATTTTGTGCAAAATGTTAACGTCGGAGAGACCTTTGGTAATAGTGATCACAACATTATACGCTTCTCATTATATGTTGGAAGGGTAGCAACCAACAGAACATTGATTCCGAATTTTACAAAAGGGAATTACAGTGAGTTCAGGAGCTTCCTAAGTGAAATTAATTGGGAAGTCATATTGAATGGCTTAGATGCTTATGAAATGTGGACAATGATAAAAGATAAGCTATTTCAGGGTCAGGATAGGTTCATTCCCAGTAGGCAAATTAGATCAAACAGGGTTAAGCACCCTTCGTGGCTGACTAGGGAAGTTAAGCAATTACTGGACTCAAAGAAACAAGCATTCAAGAAACTAAAAGATACTAACTCTGGGTTAAACCTAGAATCATATAGAATAGCTAGAAATAAAGTTAGGAGGTGTGTTAGAGCATCTAAAAGACTTGCTGAAATCAACTTTGCTCGAGAATGTTCAGCAGGTAATGCTAAGAGATTCTTTCGCTTCTATAAATTTAAGGCTAAAAGTGTAGTGTAGGACCACTGGAGGTAGATGGGGAAATAGTGGTTGATGATTGCGACATTGTGGAATCCCTAAGCAAGCAATTCTCATCAGTCTTCACTAAAGATAATTATGGTACAATAGGAACATCTGTAGGCCATGCCATGGCAGGTGATATGCTGGAGGATCTTACAATAACTACAGAAGCCGTAGAGAAGCAGTTGCAGAATATAAAACCTAATAAAGCTTCCGGACCAGATGAAATATATGCTAGGATCTTAGTAGAGTGTGCTAAAGCTTTAGCAACTCCCCTAGGTATCATTTTCAGGCGATCTATGGAGTATTCAGAAGTACCTGAAGATTGGAGAAATGCAAGTGTAGTACCAATTTTCAAAAAGGGAAATAGGAAGAGTGTAGGAAACTACAGGCCAGTCAGTTTGACCTCATTAGTTTGCAAAGTACTAGAAAAGCTGGTTAAACAGAATGTTCAGATTCATCTTGATAGGCACAACCTTTTAAGGGATACTCAACATGGATTTCGATCTCAAAGGTCTTGTTTAACTAACCTATTGGAGTTCATTGAGTATGTTACCAAAGAAGTAGACAATGAAAGCAGGATGGATGTTGTGTACTTGGACTTTAGCAAAGCTTTTGATAAAGTTCCACATGGAAGGTTAATTCATCAATTACAACAACATGGGATTGTAGGAAAAGTTCTACATTGGATTGAAGCATGGTTGCAGGGAAGGAAACAAAGGGTAGTATTGATTGGATGTAAATCTGGTTGGAAAGATGTTCTGAGTGGAGTGCCACAGGGCTCTGTTCTAGGGCCCCTCCTCTTTATCATCTTTGTGAACAACATTGAAGTAGGGCTGAGGAATAGAGTGTTCAAATTTGCTGATGACATCAAGCTGGTAGGAGTGGCTAACAGCAGAGATCAATTTAGTAATATTCAACTAGATTTGGATGACCTAAAAGAGTGGGCTGATCAATGGCAGATGACTTTCAACTATGATAAGTGTAAGGTTATGCATATAGGGTCTGCAGGCGAGACATTCAGTTATAAAATGGGAGGGAGGGAACTGGATGTTATTGAAGAGGAAAGGGACTTAGGTGTGTTGGTCTCAAAAGACCTTAAAGCAGAAAAACAATGTATCTCAGCTAGAAATAGGGCACTCAGAATGCTGGGACTCATTAATAGAAGTGTGAAATATAAGAGCAGGGAAGTCATGAAAAAGCTGTACTTAGCATATGTGCGGCCCCACTTGGAGTACTCTGTACAAGCATGGAGCCCCTACCTAGAAAAGGATATAGATATGTTAGAAAGAGTCCAGCGCAAAGCCACTAGACTCGTCAGTGGATTAAGTAACTTAGAATATGGAGAAAGGCTTAATGCATTAGATATGTACTCACTCAAGTATAGGAGATTAAGGGGAGACATGATTGAAATGTACAAAATTGTTAGAGGGCTAGATCAGGTCAATTTGAATGATGCTCTGCAGTTTAGAGTATCCCATAGGGGTCATCAATTCAGGTTAGACAAAATGAGGTGCAGGACAGTTAAACGACAACAGGTCTTCAGTCAAAGGGTTGTTGACCAATGGAATAGGCTGCCTGCTGATGCAGTGGGGAGTCCCTCATTGAATGTCTTTAAAAGTAGGGTGGATAATTTTTTTAGACAGGAAAATGTTGTTTTTGAATTCTAACTTGTGATGCATGGGATATTGAGTATTTTCACTAGCTATATAGGGTATAACATTATGCTAGTATTATGTTGTACTATATGGGGTGTACCTAGCAGTGGATTTGGCAACTTCCTTTGCGATGTCATACTGATGAGATTGGCTGTGGTGGCACAGGTGGAGGGATTGCATGGGTTTGGAATTGATAGGTGTGAACATGTACTTTCTAATATCTTCTAGACAGGCTTGACCCAGATGGGCCCTTGTGGCCCTTATTAAGCCTTAACACTTTATGACTTTATGACTTTATGACCTGCTATGCCATACTCTTCTGTTCTGTTGTCCAGGCTTCTAATTTGTATGATGGACTGGAAACTGCAACTGCATTGTTGGAGCTGTACTGAGATCCTGGAAGCAAAATGTCATCCATAAATTGGCACATTTCATTCAGAGAATAAAAAAGTTCAACATTTGCAGTCACAATCCTGGAGAATAAAATGTCCTTAGGTCTCCATACTCCAGGAGAGGCCCAAAATTCCCACCCTGATGTGTAATATGTTGTCTTGTAGATGTATGTATGGATGGTGTGTTCATTCGAACGGTATAAGGCTCACATTTTTCTATTTAATTCATACAAGACCGAACTGATTGCAGATATTGTGTTGCCTAGTATTGTGTGGCATCCTGGTCGATCGGATGCTGCCATTCGCACCGCGGCCATCTCCTGTCTATTCATGGAGCTGCAAGTGGCCGACATTTCCGTGGACATGGTCACCAGCGATCTACAGCAACTTGTTTCATCTATCACAGGTATTCTGTGACCAAATAATGGCTTATCACAGGAGACGTGTTATAGCATTACCAGGACGTTGAGCACTGATGTGATGTCAGAAGCGGGTACAAGGCATTCCAACTGAAAGGTGGGAGGGGGTTAGATCTGTTCTGACGTTTGTTTATAGCTGAACATTATAAATTTGTAAGTGAAGGTCCCCTGTGTGCTGGTTTTGAAGTCCTCGTGCATCCTTCATATCACATGTTGAAATACTCCCTGCATTCCAATTGCCAATCTTCTCCCACATTATGATGCTTGCAGGTTGTGTGGAATAAGAATTGGTATTTTCTTAATGTCATATTGAAGAAAAAAACAATGGGTCAACAGCTCCATCAGTCAGTCGTTGGATGTCACTGGTGAATTGATGACGTCATTGGCCGCACCGAGCCAGTGCTGCAGAGGCGCTAGCCTTTTGTTTGGTATGACTGACCAATCGCTGATTATCTGATATTGTTGAGAGGTCGTTGACGAGTTGCCTGGCCTTCAGCACTGACCACTAGTGTATTGGCCAGGTCTTTTCGAGGAGGAGGACCGCAAAAGCCGACTGCTGGCAATCCGCTGTCTAGCCGCTCTCTTCCGCCTGGCACCTCCCGGCGGGATCGACGTGCAGCAGCTGCACGCCACCGCCACAGGTACGGTATTGTCTGTACCGCCGCCACAGGTACGGTATAGTCTGCGCCACCGCCACAGGTACGGTATTGTCTGTACCGCCGCCACAGGTACGGTATTGTCTGTACCGCCGCCGCAGGTACGGTATAGTCTGTGCCACCGCCACAGGTACGGTATGACCTGTACCGCCGCCACAGGTACGGTATAGTCTGCGCCACCGCCACAGGTACGGTATTGTCTGTACCACCGCCACAGGTACGGTATATCCTGTACCGCCGCCACAGGTACGGTATGGCCTGTATTACCACCACAGGTACGATATGGCCTGTACCACCGCCACAGGTACAGTATATCCTGTACCACCGCCACAGGTATGGCGGTGGTATAGACTACCTGTACTACCACCATAGGCTATACCGTACCTGTGGCGGTGGTATAGTCTGTACCACCGCCACAGGCACGGTATTGTCTGGTACCAGCGCCACAGGTACGGTATTGATTCTACCACCGACACAGGCACGGTATTGTCTGTACCACCTCCACAGGCACGGTATTGTCTGTACCACCTCCACAGGTCCGGTATTGTTTGGTACCACCGCCACAGGTACGGTATAACCTGTACCGCTGCCGCAGGTACAGTATAGCCTGCACCGCTGCCACAGGTATAGCCTATACCGCAGTCACATTTATGGTATAGTCGTGTATTCCCTGCCACTGGTGTAGCCTGTGCACACCGTCACATGTACATTACGGCCTGTGCCACCGCACGGGTACGGTGTGGCCTGTACCGTCGTCATAGGTACGGTATAACCGTGTATTCCTCGCCATTGATACGGTATAGCCTGTACCGGGCCTGTATCACCGCCGCAGGTACAGTACAGCCTGTCCCACTGCCACAAGTACGGTACAACCTGCACCGTCGTTGCAGGTACGCTGCAATCAATGTGGAATAATATGTCAGTGCGCATAAGTAATTACTTTGGTGTACCAAGAATGATGCATTACTAGCGATATTAGCGAATGACCAAATGACCAAGCCTAATCGATACGTGATATATCTTGAATAACCAACCGACAGATGTGCTAGATTTCGCGGCAAATGAGCTGCTGTCGCCAGTTGATCGCCGTTCGGCGGTGGCGGTAGGGCTGGCAATGGTGGCGCGACCTGTTGACCAGCGGGCGTGTCTCGGTGCGGCAGAGCTGCTCCGTCGGCTGGACGACACGGTGGCCGAGGTGCGCCACTGCGCCGCTGAGACGTTCCCGACGCTGCTGCACGCGCTGCCGGCCGACTACTGCGGCCGCCAGTGGCGCGGCCACCTCGAGTACTTCGCCAAAACGCTGCTGGTGTTCCTGGACGACACCGACGCGCGGCTGCAGACACTGGTCTATGGTGAGTGATGGCAAGACATAAATCGGTCTGTGGTTAGTGATGTTGCGGTACAACTGTCAGATAGAGCTGTGTGGATGCGATGTATTCCCAAGTTATAATTCTGGCGTTGTTGGAATCCTACTAACGGACTGAGTTCTTTTTTAAACTGTGAGATCACATGTATTGACATGAACGTGCTACAAACATCATCGTCTGTACTAACCGCTTACACTTCCAGAAAACCATCGACGCTATGAGTTATATTCTTCCAGCATTCCATATTTTACCACCCGTGGTTCTCCCATCTTCGTTAATACCTGACTGTGTTGGCTGCGCACATTTTCAATGTTTCCCGACTTACTCGGTCTCTGTGAACAGTTCGTCCTGTTGTCGCCAGAGGCGCTGCTGTCAACCGGCCGGCTGAACGCCGACGTCGTGTGCGAGCAAGCGACTGAGCAACGCGACAAGCAACGCAGTCCGCAGCTGTGCGATCAGCTAGTGAAGCAGCTGACTGGGGACGCCGCCACCATGCCCTGACACGGTCGTGTCGGCTTTGAGCTGTGGCCAGCAGCAGTCGTGGTCTGTGGCTTCAGTCCGACCACTGTCGGATCACAGTCGAAACACAATCCATCTTCACCACGGTCTGGCCAGTTCGTCCGCAGTCTGACTGTAGTCGGACTGCAGTCAGATCAAGTCGTACCGGTCTGACGGTCCGATCGCAGTCGCACTGATCTAATCGCAGCCGCACCGGTCGGACCGCAATCGGACCAGTCTGACCACAGTCTAAGCAAGGGCAGATCAGTCTGAGTACGGGCCGACCTGGAGTCAGAAGAGGAGCCTTGCACTGTATTTTGTTGAACGTAGCGTCATACCGGAAAGTTGTTCTCTTCTCCCCCCCCCGACAAGATTAACAATGTTGGTTTATATTGAGGTGCCCAACTTATTTTCGGAAAGGTCATCAAGGCCAATGAGTTCTTGCTCCCGGATATTTATTTCGCTCTTTGCCCATGCGCAGGACATGTAAAGGCGTGTGCAGGAATTCCCTATGAACACTGCAGAAAAAATTTGGAAATAGCTCCAAAATGATGCTAACCAGAGTCAAGAATGCTGAGCATAAATACAATCCTGGTTAGACCAGTCTGATCAGTCTGACGAATCTTACCCGTGTCACCAGTTTGCGAAGAGTATGGGCTATGGTGCGACGGTGAGCTGTGAGGCGCCTATCTACGGGGGTACTACTGTGTTTTCTGACAAAGGATTATCAATAGGATTCCCGGTGATATATGCATGTCACATTATGAGTTCTGCTACTGATAGTTAGGATTTCATCATCTGCAAGTTTCCGGTGTACCGTTTTGGTTTTGTTCCGTGCTTTTTACATGTGTTTCGTATAAAGTGTCGTGTTCGTTGACCGAAGTTTGCGACCTGGTCTAGGCCTGGGTCAACAGCCTGCTGGTTGGTCTGCTTGCCACTGCTCATTAGCCTGCCAGAACTGCCCACAACTTTAACTCATTTGAGGGCATTGGTGTGCCCCCTATGCCATAGTGTGTGTCCCAGACGCGACCGACCGCTTCTTATCATGGTCGAGAATATGGGGTATATGGTAATGTGGGATCAATCAGAGCTGCTGGATGCAGTGAACAACACAAGTTTAGGGTGTATATAACCGAGAATAAAGGACGAGTAGCCTATGGGTAAGTTGTCCGTCTCACAATCAACATATTAATATATGACCTATGCAGTTGATGCGTCCCTAAACTACAGTAACAATACAATCGAGAGGTTGTGGGTTCTAGCCTTACCTACCGCTACTCTTCACCCGCGGCCAATCGGCGTGAGAGATTGGCGACGCTACATGACCCAACGGTCGAAGTGTCTAGAACCAATAACTACCACTAGCAGGGAACACGGGTGATATTTGTGTGCGTTGTGTAGGCGAGGGTAGCAATCCATGTACCATCTATGGAGCTTCCGATGTTGAGTATCAGATTCACAGGGTCCCATGCTAAATCTGGAGACATTTTTAATGACCAAAAAGAACCATCGAGGGGAATTGGTTCACCTGGAAGTATATCATACAATATATTGGGCAATATATCGAATTGCACTCAAAAGAAGCAATAAGTACAAGTTGCATCAAGTATTGTGCGAACAAACACGTTTAGTAAGTAATGAATGAGGAAGACTGCTGAAGCTCGGACTTCAACCAATGGTCTTTCTTATTCGAAACAGACACAATAGCCGACTATGCCATTTGAAAACTGGAACAAAAGCTGCATAAGCTTAATTCTGATCCCATGGAATGATGAGAAATAGATATGACCCTGATGAAGTATTTTCCGCGGTTGCGGGGTCCTTTATTGTGTATTTATAAGTATGTACTGGTTATCAAGTCGATTTCAGTTAGTTATGCACGTACTGAAAGATTCTTCGAAGTGTTATCCAATTATTGTCATCAGCTCAATCCTCAGTTTTAAGCGTGACATGAGCCAACTTATACGTACGCTAAGATTCCATCCTTTGGCAACTTTTTCCAAGGGGACGAGTAGCCTAGGGGTAAGTTGCTCGTATCACAATCGAAAGGTTGTGGGTTCGAGTCTCACCTGCCGCTACCCTTCGCCCGCGACCAATCGGCATGAGAGATTGGCGACGCCACATGACTCAACGGTCTATGTGTCGTAAAAACCAATAACCAACCAACCAACTTTTTCCAAGCAACAAACCCTAGGCGGAGCACAAGAATTGCGGACTGATTTCCTGGAGGCTATTCATACAAAAATATCCTATATATTATCATTCACAACTTCGTCACGGGGACCAAGAACATCATACAGCACCCAAAATAGCATGCGTGTGTGGTGAAGCTAAGATGTGCATACGGGCTTTTGAGGTATATCACCTCCACCAGCAACATGGCCCTAGTTGCACCAGAAGTTCCGTACTCATGGCGGTGGCGTCGCCACGAATTTCTTCCAGGGGGTCAAGGTCGAAAGGGGGCCTCCTGCTCCCCGAAAAGGGGCCTCCATTGTGTTAGGGCCTCCTATTGTTTTTAAGCCCATAGTATGGGTCGGGAATGGGGGAACATGATTTCATATTAATGCACTGTTTGTTCTTGACATGGTGCATTATTTACCCAACACGCAATAGCAATTTTTTTCCCCTGAAATCCGGGCCATGCCAAGATAAATACCTAAGGTACCACCAGCTTGATGACCTAAGCAAAGCTAAAGCGATCATTTCTCAGTCCTACGACGATAATTTCGCGAAGGTGACAACAAGAAGTGGTTTACATTGGTTTTCTGATCGGAACCTTATGAATTTGCGACTTTTTCCTACGTTTGGTGCTGGCTGCAAGTCACCTGTCAAACAAGCTAAAATAACAAATTCTTCACGAACACCTGGGATTTCGGCCGCTACTTTGTCAAAGAGGATCTATCGAAATTAAGTGATTAGTGATCAACCGAATTATCCTGTGGAGGGGACTAATCTGCCACTATCTTCCCTGATTCGTGGGATTTCAACCCTAACTCCCCCACCCAATTCTACGGTTTTACTTTGGTATCCCGTGATAAATCAACTCACACTGCTGAAATTACACATGTACCACAGCAACCGGATCGGTATCCAAAAATGTCAAGCTGGAGGCCTAAAAAATATGGAGGGATTCCCACAAAAATCAATGTTATGGTCAGTAAAATGGCTCTGGAGCACAGAACATATTACCAGATGCCTTCACAAATTGTGTACGCCGCCCAAAAACATACCGAATCTCGAAAAATATAGATGGGATGCAAATACATGGCGCCAGGTTCTCGAAATGTCTGGCCAGAATTCGCGCTTTTGAGAGAAAAAATCAGAAAGGATCCACAAAATCGCATTGAGCCAAGAAAACTGGCGTTGGGTATCCGGAACCACGCGCCTGGGAGCGATAAGTAAGACTGGAACTCAGCAAAATCGCACCGAAGCCCCAAAGCCGAACTAGGGCCCACAAATGTGCGTTAGAAGCCCCAAATAAACACAGCGGGACTCCAAAAGTACAGCGGGGCCGAAAATACAACTGACTCTCTAAAGTACACCATCTCCCAAAAAGCGATAGGGCCCTAAAACATGCGTGGCAGCCGTAAGCAAACATACGTGGAGCTTTACGAAGAAACACACTGGAAGCTCTCAAGGTACGCAGGGACCATGCTAACGCACAAGGGTCTGAAAAAGTGGTTGGAACCACAAATTGCAAAATGGTTCCAAATCGAACAAAAAGACCAGGAGCTATATAAGCATATCGGGATCTTCGAAAACGCCCTGACACGTAAAAATATCCTCGGTGCATAAAAACAACAAAACCCTAAAACGAGCAGGAGTTTAGAAAATGTATTAAACCCCTAACTTGAATTCAAAATATATTACCCGTCACTTTGAAATATACAGTTTCTGAATTTGAGGCATTCCAGTTCATATCACCCGGTCGCCACGACGCCAACGTCCGCGCACGTGCACACTCATCTTGCACATTCGGTGCATTTCCCACACTTCGTGCGATGCTACGGTTTCTGCTAGGCCTTCTGCCTTTTGCTAATTACTGCCACATTATATATTTTGACGCTATATTTGACGCGCTATATTTGACGTGCTGGAATGCTTAGTATGGGCGTTCGTTGCGAAAAGTCGAGTAGTTCAATCCGATCATTAATTCACTACCTCCAACATTTTCTAGCAGTTATGAAATGCAGATTCCGCTCAGCTTTGATGCACCGGATATCTTTGCTGCTATCCTCCCAGAATGGCTATCGAACCGAGGCCCTTCCTCAATGTTCTTTGTTGGACCATCCGCGTCTTTCTGCGCTGTGACCTAATGCATTTTCGAAACCCCTCCTCGTTTTAGTGTTTTTTTTTTGGGGGGGGGGGCACCGATGATCTTTTTACGTGTTACGGCGTTTTCGAAGATCCCGATGTCTTCATTTAACGCCCGGTGCTTTTGTTCGTTGTCGAACCATGTTGCCATTTGCGGCCCCAGCCTCTTTTTCAGGGCCCTAGTGCGTCCTCATGACCCCTGTGTGCCTTAAGAGCTTATTGTGTATTCTTTTAGACGTCCAGATATGTTTATTTATGGCTGCAACGCATGTGTAAAGGCCCTGTCGCTTTTTGGGAAACTATGTGCGTTTTGGAGGGCCAGTTGTATTGTCGGCTCCCGTTGTGCTCTTAGGTTCCTGTCGTGTTTATTTGGGGCTTCTGACGCACATTTGTGGTGCTCCAGTGCGATTTTGTGGTTTCGGTGCGGTGCTTCTTAGTCCCAGAGCGATTTATCGCGCCCAGGTGCGTGGTTCCTCGGACCCAACGCCAGCTTTTTGGGCTCAGCGTGATTTTCGTGGATTTTTTTTTCTGTAAAATCCGAATCCCGGCCTGATTTTTCGAATCCCTGGCGCCACGTTTTTGCATCTCACCTCGATTTTTTTTAGATACGGTATGTTTTCCAATGCCCTAAGCAATTTGTGGAGGCATCTGATAGTGTGTTCGGTGCTCCAGAAGCATTTTTTTAACCGGACATTTATTTTGTTGAATCCATTCTTATTTTGAAAGGCTCCAGGTTGATTTTGTTTCGGATTCCGATTCCGTTTTTATGGTCACGCTGTTCTTACGTGTGGGCCTGGACGTCAATTTTGTGGAGCTTCGACGGGACTACCGATGGGAATTGTGTCCCGAGCGCAATATTTTGGGGGACAGATTCTAATTTGTGGGAAGCGTTGTACTTAGTTGTTACCCAACGTGATTTTGGCGGTTCCTATTGCAAGTTTTCGAGCCTTGGAACGAGTTTTCGGGGGCCCGAAGCACTTATTTGGAGACCCATGCGCGAATTCTGGTGGATTGACGCGAATTTCTGTGGCCCCAGCGCGAGTTTTTGAGCCCCGGCACGATTTTTGGGAGGTTGTGCCTCTCAGGGTAGAGGGGGCATTTGCCCCTTTGATATGCCACTGTGGCCACTGAAGGAGTATGCTTTTGTCCCAGAGTGACGTTCCGGTTAAGAATTGATTTTTGGAGCAGCTGCAACTTTTGGGGGCCGGACTCCTTTTTACAATTATGGGACTCCTTTCACGTCTTGGAGGCCTCGTCATCTGTGTTTGGAGCCTCATTATCCTCTTAGCAGGTTGCTTGTGTGTACTAGTCCTAAATTTTCTCTTCTAGGATACTCGTCTTCTAAAATGTGGGCCTCATCTGGCCGGTCTCAGTGGCCTCTCATTCCTAGGAGGACCTTCTTACCCATCTTGGGGCCTCCTCTTGCGTCCGGATAAATATCTCTTGTCATTATTTTATATTGTAGGGTCCTTCTCTTCCACCTTGGGACTCGTTTTCCACATTAAGAATATCTTGCCACCCATCGGAAGGCTTCTCGTGTAACCCTGGGTGGCTTCTTGTCCGTTTTGGTGGTATTCTTTCGTCCTGGAGGTCTCTTTTTCGTCCTGGGGCCACCTTTTCGTTCTGGGGGGCCTCCTTACAATCTCTGTTTTATGTCTCTTATAGGAATCTGATAATATTTCCTGGGGGCCTCGTTGTCAGTCTTGGATCCTCCTTGACAGCATCATCTTTTGTCCCGTCGGGCTCCTTGCTCACCTTTTTGTCCTATGCATTTCCGGATAGTGATTTCCTCAAATTACAGGGGGCGTCCCCCCTAGTCTCAAGGCAAGGGGTGGAGACGATTGCCCCCGCTGTCCCCACCCCGGTGGCGACGTCCCTGCTTCGAAACCTCATCTCATCCACTGGCTTTCTTTTCCCGCTCAGGGCTTCCTCTCATTTTCTTGGGTCTCCCTTCCCGTATGGAGACTCCCTGCAATGTTGGGGGCCTTGGTGCCAGTTTTTGGCACTCTCTTGGTTTCTGGGGCCTCCTACCCTCTCCTATGTGACTTCCTTCTCAAATTATGGGCCTCCTCCTGGAGGCCTCTAATTTGTAGAATCTCCTTTTCTTCCTCGGGGGGGGCTCCTTCTCGTCCTGGGGGCCTCCTTGTCCAGGGCGCCTCCTCGTCCTGGGGCCTCCATTTCGTCCTGGGGGCCTCCTTTTCGTCCTGGGGACCGCCTTTTCGTCCTGGGGCCTCCTTTTGGTCCTGGGGGCCTCCTTTTCGTCCTGGGGGCCTCCTTTTCGTCCTGGGTGTCTCACGGCAGGGAGAAATTTCCCCCGCTCCCCCCCCCACTGGCGACGCCCCTGACTCAAGGGCATTTAGGAAGTTATGAAGATTCGACATACATAACAACATAGGATGGCAAGTTTGGGAGCCACTGGCGTATTGCCAATTTTATATATCAAAGCTGCGTGATTGGGACAAAAAAAAACTATGTGCAGACAAGTACCTGCTACATCTTCTGGACAAGGCGTTCTCGAAGGTGTAATGCTTATTGAAATGAATAATTTAGTTATTTTCAATCTCCAGGGACTGAGAATATTACATATATTCACCTTGGTACATTCAGTATATAGATAGCAGTTGGTACATCGTGTACACCCATATCGATTTCGTAAGGTATTTTGTGTAGTTAAAGACGGGATATTGACAGCAGGTAAGCAATGCATGGACAGCCGTTTCTGATACTGGGCAATGTATGGAGGCTGTGGGTATATGTGGAACATAGGTTGTACATTCCTATGATATTCTCATATTGATCGAAATCAGGGGCGGATGCAGGAATTCTGATGATGGTGAGTGGGTGCACCATCTGTAGGGAACCCATTGGTAAGATTTCATAGGGTTTCATTTTAGTATCCCTGGAGGGGCGTCTTTTCTACCTACGGCTGAAAAATATAAGGAGTGCACTGGAGCGTCCTGAGCTCTGCTTCACAAAATATCTCTCAAATCTACGAAAGTACGGATTTACGTCAAACGGCGGATCGTATGCTGACTTTTCACGACAGTTGCAAACCTAAGAGTCGTGGTTTCGTAGTTTTGTGATGCCTGTCAATTATCTGTTGCTTGGTTGTTGGTCTTATCACCTGTGTTGATTTTTTTCCAGATTATCGTTTTTTTGGCATTATTTTAAAAAGCGTCTAGTCTCATTTTGTCAAACATTGTTTCAAAATCCATTCCCACCATTGCTTTGCCGTAACAATTGTTTACCTGAGACAATATTTATGCATAAACTATTGTTGATGCGTTCACGGATCTGTCCAGGGGCGCAGCAATGGTTTTTAGAAGAGGAGTCTCGGCCGAAGGAAGTCACTCGCGGAGACCGCTTTCAGCGCGCTTTGAGCACATCAAATGTATGGTTTTGCATGGTGCAAATCCTGAAATATATCGTTTAGTCAATTGTATTTTTGGTTGTTAAGGAAGTTCCGACACTCCGCCCCCCCCCCCCGCAACTTTGCTGCTCCTCTGGTGCCGTCGTCGTCTTCTGTCCGCATGCGTCGCGCTCCACTGCAGCCACGCTTCCAATTTAATCACCATGTGCATTGCGCGCGTCTGCCTTTCACCGTGGGTCCAGCGTTCCTTCGTGTCCAGCCAAGTTTATTCTTATGTTTGTTCGTCCGTCTTGGACATGCTTGATCGAAGCACCTTGCGGTGAAATGCAGGGACGAATGCAAGGGAAGGGTGCACTGGATACATTTGCCCTCCCCACATGGGAAGGTGGTGCCCGTTCGGCCGGGAAAAAGGCGCCCCTCTGCAAGAGCTGGAATGCACCCCTCGAATTTTTCACCTAGAGGCGCCCCTCTGGGAAGGCATGAGTGCACCTCTCCTCAAATCTTTTGCAGTCAGAGGCGCCCATCTCAGGGAAAGGCTCTCCTCCATTAGGGATAGAGTGCGCCCCTCCATTTTTTTCAGTCAATGGCTCCCCTCGGAAGACAAAGTGGCGCCCCTTCAGGCGTGTGTCCTCCCATGCAAATTACTAGATCCACCCATGGTGGAATGCATAGCAAGTGTCCAAAATCGTGGAAGCGTGATATTCTGAATCTATTACCAACGCTTTTTCTTTACTGGGTCCAAAGACGGCGTTGATTTACTGGGTCTGTACCTTTAAGCTTAAAATAATATAAGCATGGGCAGATAATTCTTTTCTTTTCGGGCGGTTTTGCCTCCTGAGGGGAGTGTCTGGCTGCAAAATTCGAAGGGGTGCATTGGGGCCTTCCCAGAGGGGCGCCTTTTCCTGGCCGAAAGGGCATTACGTTCCATGGGGGGGGGGCACATTTCCCCACTGCATCCCCCTTGTATCGGCCCTTGTTCTTAATCAATGACCGCAGGTTCCTACCTGGAAGCCTTTTGCGCTGCTCGATATGACAAGTTCTGTTTGTATTTTGTGTTCATTGGTGCAATTGCCGAGGTTTAAAAAAAACTAGCCAACACCGCCAGCCAGCCGACGACCAGCGCCGCCGGTCAGCCGACGACCAACACCGCCAGTCAGTCGACGACCAACGCCACTAGTCAGCCGACGACCAGCGCCGCTAGTCAGCCGACGACCAGCGCCGCCAGCCAGCCGACGACCAGTGCCGCCAGTTAGCCGACGACCAACACCGCCAGTTAGCCGACGACCAGCGCCGCTAGTCAGCCGACGACCAGTGCCGCGAGTCAGCAGACGACCAGCGCCGCTAGTCAGCCGACGACCAGTGCCGCCAGCCAGCCGACGGTAGTAGAGAGAAGGAAGCGAAAATATTTTGGAATCACACCGAATAAAATACTTCAGAAGCTTTCAGAGGCCTCCGGGTTGGGTGAATGCAGACCACACCAAGGGCCTCGATCACACCAGTGCAAAACCAGATCGGCCCAAAACGGCGCTATGGAGATTCGTGGAGATTCTCTGCGCCAGGTAGTTGGGGTAGTCGATGGGCGCTACATGACCAATGCAGTCGATGCGCCCTAAAGCCCTAATAACTAACTAACTGCGCCAGGTCGGTCCCGGAGCATCATTAGATGGCGATCCTCGGCAAGTTTCCCCGGCCAAGTTTCTGATAAGGCGACCAAAGGGAGGTCGGAGCCAGGTCAGAGAAAGATCGGGTCAAGAGCATCATTGCATGGTGGTCCTTCGTACACTCGTTTGGCCAGGGATGTAGCTTTATGTGCTTTTGGGAGGGCTTTGGCCCGCAATGCCGATCCGCCAAATAATTTTAACTTCTAACATGGAACCTGATGTGGTGTGCCTCTCCGTCCATTTCGGCCCGCTCATTGCCTTCATGTATTGACCCCCCCCTCCCGCTTAAAAAAAAAGTTTTCAGAACACCGCCCATGCCCCTAGCTAAGTTCAGGCAGTGGTGCCTGATTGTGCTAAATTTGTGCTTGCTCCCTTGGGCTAGAGTTAGTTTGGCATTGCTCCAGCAATGGTTAGACTTCCTGTTGACTCCCAACCTAACTTCGACCATGGGTTGCCCCAAGCAGGAATGCCAGGACAAACCAGACTAGGGCTCGCGCTGACCCCAAGTAATATTGCTGGCTGGGATAGCGTATGATGATACGAAATAGTCGCCATAAAGGAATCACCAGACTGAAGCACACGGTCTCGAGAAGTCAGCCATGATTAGAAGTTGCCAATCTAGGTTATGTATCAAACCAAGCCAGTTGTACAGAAATCTGACAGCGGCCAAGGTTACTTTGAGGTGCTGCCTAACGTCGAGGCTACCCGTTGGTGTAATTTAATTTTTCGCCATGTCTCCAGTCGGGGTACCGTGGCGGATCCAAGAACTGTCGCGGGGAATTTGTCTGGAGGGACGCATCTAGTTGAAATATTTGAGAAGGTGCACTCTGCACATTGAAGGGTCCGGCTGATAAAAAATCGAAATGCGTTTGTTGGGGTGGCAAGGGGGCCAACCAAACCCTCCAGACACCCCTCCCGGTTAGGGGCGCCACCTTCCATGGGGCACGTGCCCGCGGTCGCTGCTGGTGACCTTGCAATCACCCTTGTGGTGGTGGACCAAACTCAAAGGCTGGAGAGAAATATATTTCACGGCCTGGCTTAGCGACAGGATGTGCAAAGCCAAATGACCAGGATGTTCATTGTCAAAATTAATTGACCTTTGCAATGGGGTCTGCTACCCTTTTTTGAGCCGGGTAAAGATTATGTTGGGTATATGTGCTTTAAATTATAAGTCAGTATGTGCTTGTTATTTGTGATTTATATAAGCTAAAAAGTACAAAAATTGTTAAAAACCTATTAAGTACGTCATTTAATTCCAATAATCTGATTGGCTGACAAAGCACTGACGTCACTCGATAGTACGACCGCCAAGGGTATTATTTACAAGGTTATTTGCGCCTGACGAGGGTGGGGAAATAGCGTGCTGGCGAGAGTTTCGAATTTGTGCGTAAAAGTCCATGAAAATGAGCTAAACTGTGACTTATAAGTGGTGTTTTGTGCCTCAGTGCACTAATTCTACCTCTCTCACGCCTAACAAAATATTCCTACCAGTACCCCGTGCTGTTGAACCCCGACGTAAATGGGCCCAAATGGCGAGGCGTGACGATAAGGACAGTTTGGTGTCTTCTGCTCCCTGGTTCTGCTGTGAAGATCATTTTGAGGTAAGTTCAACCTCTGCCTGAAAATGGAAAAACTGGAGAAATTCAATTTGTACAATTTTTGCCCACTGCTCAGACTGTGAGGGGACTAAAACTCCTATTTTGGGTGCTGGGTCTCAGCGAGACCACTTTTCGTTTCTTGTAATGTGTGTGTATGCAATACACACAGTGCAGTCTGCCGCCAGGCGTTGAGGAGGAAACACGTGTTTGGTGGGGCTACTACATACGAGCTAAGTGTTGCGGAAAAGGACGGTGTACTGGGATAAATTGTGTATAGATATTTAGCGGTTGCTTCTGAGCGTATATTTCAACAGTTTTTATCAAATAAGTATTTTTGACCAGCAAATTAGGCTATATTAACCCAGGGAGGCTGCCCAGCGCCATTTTGTTAAGTTCTAAGGGTGTTGGCTGTGTCAATTTGGTGTTTAAGTTTAAGATAGATTTTAAGACTAAGATAGTAGGCATAGCATTACACTAGGTATATCTTCATATCCTAGTGTAACTGCAGGATTGTTGGGTGTTGTGGACGGGTACTACAGTGTTTGATTCAGTGGTGTATATTTGTGTGGTGTGAGCTCTGTAGTGTGTAATTCTAGAGTGTATAATTCTATAGTGTAGGCTTCTGTAGTGAATAAGTTTGTGTCAAATTGGTGTGTAAGTTTAAGATAGATTTTAGGACTAAAATAGTGGGCATAAATTACAGTAGGTATCTTCATATCTAGTGTAATTATACGGGATTATAGTGTATTGTAGATACTTATAGGCTATATTACTGTATTACTGTAGATATATTACAGTAGATACTTGTAGGCTTACAAGCTTACAGTAACTAGACTTAGTACTAAGAGTAGAAAGAAAAAAAAAGACAACAACAAAAATGGAAGGAGACTGTGGGAATTGTAAGTGTGTGGGAATCATTGGGGACTTGAGTAAGAGGTTAGATATGTTAACGGGGGAGGTGGAGCGCTTGAAGTGTTTGGTGGCGGGACCCATCATGGGAGGTGCCAGCCAGGCAACTCGGGTGCCCGAGCGGAGGACTGATGGGAGTTCGGATGGCTTGGTCCGGGATGGTGGCAGTTGGAAGGTGGCAAGGCGCCATAGCACCCGACTGGCGCTAAGGAAGGTGGACATGGGCGTCCCAATTAAAAATAGGTTTGATGCACTGGAGGAGAGGGAAGGTAATGATGAGAGGGACGGAGGTGGGGATGACCAGATGGCTGAAGATAGAGATGGAGAGAGAGAGGTTTTAGTCATAGGGGATTCCAGGGTTTGGTACATGGATCGAACATTTTGTAGCAAGAACCCCAGCAGACGGATGCGTGTTTGCTACCCGGGAGCGCAGGTGAAAGATGTTAGGGATAGGCTGGAGGGAGTAATGAGGGGAAGTGGAGAGGGTGCAACGGTAATTGTGCAGGTTGGAGTTAACGATGTAGGAAAAAATAATACAGAGGAAACAATGAAAGCCTATAGGGCTTTGATAGGTAGTTTAGCAGGAAGTAGGAAAAGAGGAGTGGTGACATCCATCCTCCCTATGGTCCATGCAAGCATGGAGTGGTATTCGAGGGCCATTGGGCTCAATACCAGGGTGGCCAACATTTGTAAGGAGCTTGGGGTGCAGTTCTTGGATTTGTGGGGGAGTTTTGGGGGAGGACGGAGATGTTTGCTTTAGATGGATTACATCTGAGCAAGAGAGGAGTGGAATTGCTCAGCAATAGGTATGAGGAGGCTCTCAACAGGAAACAGGGAAACTAGGCAGGACATGGGGGGATGTAGCTGATAAAGAGAGAAGCATAGCAAGCAATGGAAGGAATAATTTATCATGTTTTTATGTCAATGCCAGAAGTGTTAGGAACAAAATTGGGGAACTGCATGCATATATGTTGTCTGAACAGCTAGATTTGGTGTGCATAACAGAAGCATGGGTTAACGAAAGCATGTTTGGAGACAATTTGCAAGAATTTGAATTGACAGGCTACAACATGCATGCCTATCAAAGAGAGGCAAGGATAGGAGGTGGCATTCTCTTGTATGTTAGGCAAGTAATGAAATGTCATTCCATAGAGGATGGAGTACATAGTGCAGGAGTAGAATCTTTGTGGTTAGATATAATTCTGAAGAATGGAACAAAATTTAGGATTGGGGCATTCTATAGACCTCCAGACCAGAATGAAAACACTGACAGGCTGATGCAGGAAGAGATAAGTAGGAGAGTACAGGAGAGAACTATTTTGTTGGGGGATTTCAACATAGCAGGATTGGGAAACAAAACAATAGGTGTAAGCAAATCAGAAAGATGTTTCATGGCTTGTTTTGAGGACAATTTCTTCTTTCAAATGATACACGAGCCTACAAGGGAAAATAAAATATTAGATCTAGTGCTTACTAATGAGGAAAATTTTGTGCAAAATGTTAACGTCGGAGAGACCTTTGGTAATAGTGATCACAACATTATACGCTTCTCATTATATGTTGGAAGGGTAGCAACCAACAGAACATTGATTCCGAATTTTACAAAAGGGAATTACAGTGAGTTCAGGAGCTTCCTAAGTGAAATTAATTGGGAAGTCATATTGAATGGCTTAGATGCTTATGAAATGTGGACAATGATAAAAGATAAGCTATTTCAGGGTCAGGATAGGTTCATTCCCAGTAGGCAAATTAGATCAAACAGGGTTAAGCACCCTTCGTGGCTGACTAGGGAAGTTAAGCAATTACTGGACTCAAAGAAACAAGCATTCAAGAAACTAAAAGATACTAACTCTGGGTTAAACCTAGAATCATATAGAATATCTAGAAATAAAGTTAGGAGGTGTGTTAGAGCATCTAAAAGACTTGCTGAAATCAACTTTGCTCGAGAATGTTCAGCAGGTAATGCTAAGAGATTCTTTAGCTTCTATAAATTTAAGGCTAAAAAGTGTAGTGTAGGACCACTGGAGGTAGATGGGGAAATAGTGGTTGATGATTGCGACATTGTGGAATCCCTAAGCAGGCAATTCTCATCAGTCTTCACTAAAGATAATTCTGGTACAATAGGAACATCTGTAGGCCATGCCATGGCAGGTGATATGCTGGAGGATCTTACAATAACTACAGAAGCCGTAGAGAAGCAGTTGCAGAATATAAAACCTAATAAAGCTTCCGGACCAGATGAAATATATGCTAGGATCTTAGTAGAGTGTGCTAAAGCTTTAGCAACTCCCCTAGGTATCATTTTCAGGCGATCTATGGAGTATTCAGAAGTACCTGAAGATTGGAGAAATGCAAGTGTAGTACCAATTTTCAAAAAGGGAAATAGGAAGAGTGTAGGAAACTACAGGCCAGTCAGTTTGACCTCATTAGTTTGCAAAGTACTAGAAAAGCTGGTTAAACAGAATGTTCAGATTCATCTTGATAGGCACAACCTTTTAAGGGATACTCAACATGGATTTCGATTTCAAAGGTCTTGTTTAACTAACCTATTGGAGTTCATTGAGTATGTTACCAAAGAAGTAGACAATGAAAGCAGGATGGATGTTGTGTACTTGGACTTTAGCAAAGCTTTTGATAAAGTTCCACATGGAAGGTTAATTCATCAATTACAACAACATGGGATTGTAGGAAAAGTTCTACATTGGATTGAAGCATGGTTGCAGGGAAGGAAACAAAGGGTAGTATTGAATGGATGTAAATCTGGTTGGAAAGATGTTCTGAGTGGAGTGCCACAGGGCTCTGTTCTAGGGCCCCTCCTCTTTATCATCTTTGTGAACAACATTGAAGTAGGGCTGAGGAATAGAGTGTTCAAATTTGCTGATGACATCAAGCTGGTAGGAGTGGCTAACAGCAGAGATCAATCTAGTAATATTCAACTAGATTTGGACGACCTAAAAGAGTGGGCTGATCAATGGCAGATGACTTTCAACTATGATAAGTGTAAGGTTATGCATATAGGGTCTGCAGGCGAGACATTCAGTTATAAAATGGGAGGGAGGGAACTGGATGTTATTGAAGAGGAAAGGGACTTAGGTGTGTTGGTCTCAAAAGACCTTAAAGCAGAAAAACAATGTATCTCAGCTAGAAATAGGGCACTCAGAATGCTGGGACTCATTAATAGAAGTGTGAAATATAAGAGCAGGGAAGTCATGAAAAAGCTGTACTTAGCATATGTGCGGCCCCACTTGGAGTACTCTGTACAAGCATGGAGCCCCTACCTAGAAAAGGATATAGATATGTTAGAAAGAGTCCAGCGCAAAGCCACTAGACTCGTCAGTGGATTAAGTAACTTAGAATATGGAGAAAGGCTTAATGCATTAGATATGTACTCACTCAAGTATAGGAGATTAAGGGGAGACATGATTGAAATGTACAAAATTGTTAGAGGGCTAGATCAGGTCAATTTGAATGATGCTCTGCAGTTTAGAGTATCCCATAGGGGTCATCAATTCAGGTTAGACAAAATGAGGTGCAGGACAGTTAAACGACAACAGGTCTTCAGTCAAAGGGTTGTTGACCAATGGAATAGGCTGCCTGCTGATGCAGTGGGGAGTCCCTCATTGAATGTCTTTAAAAGTAGGGTGGATAATTTTTTTAGACAGGAAAATGTTGTTTTTGAATTCTAACTTGTGATGCATGGGATATTGAGTATTTTCACTAGCTATATAGGGTATAACATTATGCTAGTATTATGTTGTACTATATGGGGTGTACCTAGCAGTGGATTTGGCAACTTCCTTTGTGATGTCATACTGATGAGATTGGCTGAGGTGGCACAGGTGGAGGGATTGCATGGGTTTGGAATTGATAGGTGTGAACATGTACTTTCTAATATCTTCTAGACAGGCTTGACCCAGATGGGCCCTTGTGGCCCTTATTAAGCCTTAACACTGTATGACTTATGACTTTATGACTAAGATGGTGGTGTTTATAAGCAATCCACCTTTGTCTAGCAAAATACAAGGCACTGATCATGTCAAAGGTGACTATGAGATGCATTCAAAAGACCAAGCAAAACATTTTCAACTTTACAATTGCATCAAGCTTTTTGTGACAATTTAAATATGTACCCTAAAGTAAGATGTATGTGAGATATGATTAGATATTCCTTGATTCTCCTCCCACTGTATGCCATCTATGCTAGCTTCATTGAGTGGACATATCACAAGGATGCTGTGACTATTGTGGTGTATTCTGCTAAAATTTTGTTTTCAATGTTCCTTTCTGCACATCAGCATACAGGTTCCTTTTTGTGTGTTGGCTATTTTTACAGAATCTAGATGCATCATTGCTGTTGCAGTAGTGAAATGCGTGATAATCATGAATACTGGGTATATAGCCAGAGCTGTTGGTGCACCAAAAACCTTAATAGCTCACTAATCTGCATGATTGTAATCATTTGTGTATATTCTGCAGCAGCAGCTCCAGCCTGACGAGACTGATCAGTCGGCCAAAAGGTGCTAGGCCGCCTCTGATGAAGGTATCTTTGGTGGCACCTCTGTACTTCCAGATGATATCCATCAACCACTGGAAAAACAAGCCAAGTAAGTAGATTTAATTCAAATACAAAATTAGGGGTATTTAACCCGTAGTGGTTTCAAAGGATCAGCAGGTACTAAGGAATGTGTGAACACAGCCCACCAATGTTAAGTTGTGATGGTTTTAAATATGCTTGCAATGAAGAAGTTCAGATATGCTCCAAATATACAATTGGATGGAGAATAGAGCATTGCGTTTCATCCTGATACCATTTTCCTCTCAAAATATGACTTTAGTACAATAATCATTTCATTTCTACACGACGTATTTGAACTTTCATCTGGCTTAGACACCAATATATATAATTCATGTACAGTATTTCCTGAAGGTAAGTAGAGAAAACTAACTATAATTTGTTGGTCACTAGCAAATGTAGCCAGCTGATTGTGCTTGCCGCAGCCATGTAAAGTGTTAAATTACACTTTATCAGTGTACAGTGTGCGTGTTGTGTGTATGTGGATTCATAGCCATCCACATAACTCAAGAGAGAGATGCTGATTGATGGGGTAGTCATATTTTTTGGATGGATGGAAGTTGTTAATTTGGGGGCATCGCCAAGTTGTATCGAAGCAAGGACCCCAGAATCAATGGAAATTAGCAATAACCCATCAAAATATATAGCACTTGTATGGTTGTGAGGAAGGATGTTTGATTACTTTCACCTTTAATTCTAATTTCTCCTGGAAGTTTCAATCCTCACTATCCCATGTCTTCAAATGATACTAGGTCCTTTATCGCAATGACATTACTAATGTTGTGTATCTAATAGGTACTGGGCGCCAAATGACCCTGCTGTCGGGGCATCCCTAAACCCAAATAATCAATTTCTGATAGGTACAAGAAGTTCAAACTCCTGCAGAAAGAGATGGCAAAGCAGAATGAGGAGGTTACTCAGCTGAAGCAGCAGGTCACCCTCCTCGAGAGCAACAAAGAGGCTCTTCAGGATTATGCCAAGCAGCTGCAGGAGCTGAACCATGCATTCCAGCACGAAGTGCCCGCTGCTGTTCAAGGACAAGGTGAGAATGAATCAAGACCCAACAAACCCAGAATACTATTGGAAGACAAGATCAGTCCGTAAGCAACTCATAAGTTCACATCTCCCCAAATGTCTGCCCGCTGTTCCATTCATTTCCTGTTCGAGTCTCCCCGAACCTCTCCGCTCTTCTTCCCCACTGTAGATTAATGGAATAGTCCCGTGGTCCCATTTACAGATGGCGCATTGGCCCTTTTCAAATTTCATTTGTTTATAGGCTATATATATGTTAGTGTTTTTGTTTTTGTTAGTTCCAACGTGGGTGCAGTCATAGTTTTATTCCTTACGGTGATCGCCCTTGTAACGTTATGAAGCAAAAACCCTGGATTAACAACACTTAATTGCATATGCATTAATGGCCGTACAGTTTATATATCATATATTTCAGGCGAACTTTTTTTCCACAGATGAACTAAAAAGACACCTGCAACCGACCAGGAGCTCGGCTGACTACTTAGCGCTTGTGGAACGAAAGGTGTCCAGGTTCCTGAATAAAAAACACGACCTGCGCAGAAAACCGAAGTACCCTGCTGCACCAGAAATGCAGAAAGAAGCTGAGCCACGGTCACTCCGCTTCTCGCGCCGAACAGTCGTGCCACACGCCTTGATTTTGGCCTGGTTGTGATAGGAAAAGACCGCAATGTATGCCATCCATCCGTATGTTGTGGAATATATCGTTCGAAGCTGGTAGAACTTTACCGTGTTGTGCGCAGAACTTTGGCACTGTTCGATTCCGTAGCTGACTCCCATACTGATGGTTTCAAAAGTATGGCTACTGCGTGAACCCATATCAATAAGTATGAAAGCAAAACCCAACACTTCTAGTAGTTGTCATTGATTTATGGACCTGATTAAACGCCCGATTTTAACGTGGTGCATTGTATCAGGCGGCGCAGTGTTGATAAATGTTTACTTATATGTATGTGTGTGTGCAACAGCTACGGCAAAACGCTGCAAGAGTCATAGTGTTGCGTGTTGCCTTTAGGCATGAAATACAACAAGGGAATTCGTACCACGATTTATACAGCGAGGGTAAACATCCAAAAACTGTTCCCAATATCAGTATATATTTCTGCTAGAAAGCCCACCACTCAGACCACTAGAAACCACCAGGGGATATTGGGATCATAAGGGTCCATTGGGATTACAGGAATCATCAGGAAACCACTAGGTACCATTATAACCATTAGATACCATCAGGACCATTAGGTACCATTAGAACCATCAGGACCACTAGGTACCATCAGGACCATTAGGTACCATCAGGACCATTAGGTACCATTAGGACCATCAGGACCATTAGACCATTCGGAATGTTCCAATTTCCAAGGGGCAATACCATTAGGAAATTCCTAATGGAATTTTTTCTAGGGAGGAGAAGGATTTAGGTGTTATTCTAAACACAAAACTGGGGGCATCAGAACAGACCAAGGAAGCCAGGAAGAAGGCACTGAGAATGCTCGGGGCAATAAATAGGAATGTATCATACAGAAATGAGGAAGTGATCAGGAAGCTTTACTGTGCATAAGTCAGGCCACATTTGGAATACTGCATCCAAGCTTGGTCTCCTAGCTATGAAAAAAAAATTGTTGGCTTTTAGAGAGAGTACAAAAGAGGGCTACAAAAATGGTTAATGGCATAAGCAACCTGGCATATGAGGAAAGATTGAAGAAATTGAATATGTTTTCACTTAGATATAGAAGGCTGAGAGGAGATCTCATCGAGGTCTTTAAATTTGTCCATGGTCTGGAGAGGGGATACCTTGGGGAAATGTTTGAATTGAACAGAAATGATGCAATTAGGGGTCATAAATTCAAAATTAAAGTTAACCACAGCAGAACAAGGTTAAGGCAAACTTTCTTCACCAACAGGGTAGTAGAACACTGGAACCAGCTGCCAGAAAACATTGTCAGTAGCAGCACATTGAACATCTTTAAAAACAGCATAGACAATCATTATAAGAATAAAGGGCTTGCTTTTCAGTATTACAGGGAGGGCTGATTGACAGATTTGGTGGGCAGCTGGTTCAGTGTACAGTGTAACCAAGAAGGGCCCTTGTGGCTCATAGTTGCACTAATCTTTTATGTCTTTATGTCTTTACCACTCAGACCGACCGAGAAAAGTACCTTTCCTGGAAGACTTCATTGCATCCTTCCCGGTCTAAAATTTGACAGATTCTACCCCGTACTATGCATATTATATTTTATATCTCATAATATGCGTATGCATATTACAACAGGTGTAAAATATTGTTAATATTCTCCCACGTTAGCAGCAGAAGCCTCTCATTCGTGATGTCATCAACATACCATGAGCTGCTAAAATAATACAACCTACTATTAGAAGGGGTCTGTATCGTAACTCCTAATGTATCATAACCTCTAATATATCATAACCTCACATGTATCATAACCTCAAATGTATCACAACCTCAAATGTATCATAACAAAAAATTTATCATAACATAAAATGTATCATAACCTCTAATGTGTCATAACCTCTAATGTATCGCAACCTCAAGTGTATCATAACCTCAAATGTATCGTAACCTCAAGTGTACCATAACCCCAAATGTATCGTAACCTCAAGTGCATCATAGTCTCAAATGTGTTATAACCCGTAATATAAGCTGACGATGGAGAAATGTGGCGTGCGATTTTGGCCCGTACTAAATCAAAGCAGGTCTCAGCTTACGGAAAACTATTGCGAAAAAGAAATGAACTTGAATTATACCGTATCCTCGCTACGTGTCTGCATGCTATTTTACTTGCACCATGGACAATGACCAAAACTATTGTGTGTGTGTGTGTGCAACTTTATAGTTAATTGATTATCAAAGAGGTTTCCGAATAAATGATGATTCAAGGCACGATTTATTGATGCATTGCTTTGCTTACGGGCCATGCAAAGGCTACAGACCAACACGTTAGTTCATACGTTTTTGGGCAGTTCGATAAGTGCTGCAAATTTTGATGTTTTCCTACATCTGAAGGTTTTTCCGTTTAAGATTCTAGATTGAAGTCACCAAGAATAAGGCATTTCCTCCGAAAGTGCCTACTGATTTCCTCACAAATCACCTTATTGAGCTCCATTTGCTGAGAACGTGTCAAGGTTCCTGATCGATGCAAAGCTCCTATCCTCAGTTTATTGCTGTCGCCTTTTCCCACAGCAACATCGAGTCAAATGGACTTCACACATATTTTTTTTACCCAATCTGCTACTTTTTAAGAACTGTATCAGCTATTCACATAGAGCATTACACCACCCCCTTTCACTGTTGGACCCATATTACACGAAAACATATTGTATCCATGAATCTCATAGTCCTGCAAGTTATCCCCAAAATATCCCTCACTGACCAATGCTTCAATAATGCAAAGAAAATCTGGCTTTTCCTCAGCAACATAACATATGAACTCATCAAATTTGGATCGAATGCTTATTAAGCATCATACACTTAAGAAGTTTCATAACCCTCCTTAGCTTTTTATGTTGGGTAGCTCTATCATCTCTGGATGAGCTACCACTCTACCCCTCTGCTGCCCCTATTCGCTGATTCTGAGGTTCTCTTGCCTATGCTGTCATTATTGGCATATCCCTGAGATGGCAGTATTCTTCTACTTTCTGCCGTAGCGTTGTTTGCACTAGATATGTAGCCGAATATGCCGCATATAGGCAAGAGATAGCGCACTGGTCAAATATACGACGATATGGAAGCAACGTTTTGATGACGTCACAAACAGTCACAGTGATACTGCCCAATCGCTATAAAGCAATCGAAGTGGCTCCAGATTATTCGGCCCTGTTCCCATAGGTGCAGGGATCCTATTCCGGTGGTATTTCCACATGGGGATACAAGACGTGCATGACGAGAGAAAGTCAAATCCATGGTTATATCACATTATGGCTGCGTTCTTTGTCACGTTCCGCCAAGAAATTCCCTGGACTCTGACATCATGTGCCGTTCTTTGTCCGTTGCTCAGGAATTCCGCGGCCAGATTTCGCAGATTCCCCGGGGAACGCGCGGAATGAAAAAATATGTCCAGCCCCGTTCTGTGCGGTTTTTCCAAGATGGCGACGCACATTGGAAGCGATGTGCGGCCAAGGAACATATTGCAAATTCGTAAGTAGCGTTGTGGTATGAATACGTTTGGGCTAGATTGGGCCAAGGTGTTACTAATGAATGTCATGCTCCCACCGGCGAGGATTTTCCCTTGCAGCGTGGCCAAATACTCAACTGTTGAGGTGAAACAGCAGGAAGCTAGACACTATCATCAGAAGCTTCTTTCCCTGATTATTTGCATCTCCACCAAGTAAACATGCCGATATCTGCCCGCTGTCTGCATGTGTCGGGGCGAGCTCGACATCTAATAAACGGCATGCCAACATTTGGCCGCTCTCAGCCCGACATCAGCATACTGATCTGGAATATCAGCATATGTCGGGTTGAATTCGACATATCAATAACGGCCAGCTGACGTCGGACCGTTGTCAGACATCCCACCCATAGGCGCACCGGAGGGGGAGGGGGCCCGGTCCCCCCCCCCATGAGACCAGGGTGCCCTTTTGACCGAAAAGTGCCCTCTTGGCCGGAATGTCCCAAAGTTAGCCCAAAAATCACCTGCCTTATGTGCCCCGCCTGTGCCAAAGGTGCCCTTTGGGCCCAAAACTGCCCTTTTTGCATAAAAATGACATTCCCTTGTGCCCTTTCCTGTCCCAATTAGGTGCCCTTTTGATGTAAAAGTGCCTTGTGCCCTGCCCTGTACCCTGCCCTGTGCCTTGTGCTGTACTGTGAACTCTGCCCTGTCCTGTGTCCTGCCCTGTGCCCTGCCCTGGGGCTGCTAGCCAATAACGTCGAACCACCGGCCCGGAAACGTGACCACCGTGCTGGGATTCAAGCGCATGCCGACGCCGGTGGTTACCGTCAGAATCGAAAACAAGCGCCCTAACTATTCGGCTACCAGGCTGCTCGCCATGTTTAGGTGAGCAAATTGCGTCGTGCCCATGCAGCTATGGTGATGTCTAATTACTTTTGTTTTTCCGTTCTCAAAGAGGATTCTAGCTCATTTTTCTAGCAATTTTAAAACCTCTCCTTTCGTGGCTACATCACCATGTTAAAATTTTGAAATCATTCACCACTCCTTGCTAAAATTTATTTGCATGCTCGCATAGTCGCATTCATCGCGTTGATTGTTTGACACTTACTCTTGCTGCATCTGGGGTATGCAAGAAGCTTTCGCTATTTGTATTGTGTTACACGTTTGTGTACGTGTCACCTGCCTTCAGGACCATCGCCTTCGTGTCAGCTGTTATCATCCTTTCCAGAAATCCACATTCTGCGTACTTTTGCATCAAAGGTAAGCGGGCAACCTTCATCTCACGACATAATGCATGCAGGCTGTATGTTTTTGGAAATATTATTGTAAATACAAGGGTTCGGTGCTGTAACATATAACGTGTCCCATGGAAAATTCACGCCCCCCCCCTCCCCCCTCCCCCGGTCAGCAAACCTTACAGTGTGCCCCGGGCCGCAAAGTGCCCCTTTTGAGCCGGCCAAGTGCCCTTTTCGGTCCGTCCCCCCCCCCATGGAATTTTTTTTGGTGCGCGCCTGAGTGCATGCACCAATTTACCCCAATCCACCCTTAACAAACCTGTCCTGAGCCGTGTAGCACCATGTTCCAAACGTTAGCTTGTCTACGGTTATCACTCCCTACATGAAAGCTGAAACATCAAACATTATGGTCAGAATATAGCACTATGTGTGATGCCAAAATGTTACTGGATCACGTCAAATTTTTAGGAGCAATTTCCAACTACAAATTAGAATGCTACTATTATAATATGTACTATATATATATATATATATATATATATATATATATATATATATATATATATATATATATATATATATATAATTGAATGCGACGGTGTTCCCCGCATTCATCTTTTCTTGCTCAAACTTTCTAGTCTTTGAACTCATGCTCTGTGATGATTGTTATTTGGGGCACCGATGATTTTTTTAACAATATCTTTTTCGGGGCGTTTTAGAAGCTCCCGATGTCTTCATCTAACGCCCGGTGCTTTTGGTCATTTTTGAACCACCTTGCCATTTGCGGCCCCAGCCTCTTTTCCAAGCCCTGTTGGGTCCTTGTGACCTCTGTGTGCCTTAACACGCGCCCTGGAGGGCCTCTGAAAATTGCGCGCACTGGAGTAGGTGGTGGATTCCGCCCCCATAAGATCTCGGCTCCTATTAAGGCTAGAGCAACGAAATTTACAGAGTGAATGGGCACGGCAGTCAACGATATTGTGTGCGAATTTCATGACCTTGGGTCAATATCTTCAAGGTCAAATGAAGTCAGAATTGCAGAATTTCTTGATTTTGCGTGGCTTGGCTTGTCATGGTTATGGATCGCTGTGATTGTGTTTAAATGCTCCAAAATTGGCTTTAATGATGTTTCGGACAGTACTAATAATGCAATACAGATGCCAGATCTTCCATTTGACCTCATGTCACCTATATAAGAGCACTTTATCAGGTCATTGCCTGCTCCAGTTACCGAAACCGGGTTGCCCACCCGACTGCTCCGTTGAGAGGCTCGGCACAATCGGCTTCGGAAAGAAAGGAGTGAAAAGTTAGGTACAAAAGGTGTGTCTACCTTTTGTACCAGTATTTCAAGAAAAAAATATGGTTTAGGGTTTCTAGTGCGTGTGTATCGTTCCACGCCTTCGTTTTCTTGTGGTATTTGCATTATTAAAACTCCTACTGGTGTCGAACTTGGTTTTCTGAATTGCAACAGCTCCCTCTGAACAAGAATAAGGCCTTGGAATTGTATTACTTTCGCGGCCCTTGCGACCGCTGGTACAACAGCCGTCAACAGTCGAACGCAGGATATCTCCCTTATATCTTCAACCTGTAGATTCCAAGGAATACACCCAGTTCGCTAAGCAATAGCAAAGTTATTGTGACAGCTATCTAGCCTAGGGCTGGAGTCTCCTCTGAGTGGAACTCTAGGGCACTGGCAGCCAGTGCCAGGGTAGGTAAGCTCTGCAATTAGTTAGGTTTGCCATTGGTTGACAAGTGGTGCAGGTATTACCGCTTATTGGACCTCTATCAGAGGGATGGCCTGCATTTCTCTGAGAATTGGGGTATTCTTTTACTTTCTGCCATAACGTTGCTTGCACTAGATATGTAGCCGATTGTACCTCTACCTCTGACAGTATAGGAGGTAGCGATTTATAGTGAATAATAGTCGGCTATTTTTTAATTACTTTTTGTCGGTTGTTTAAAGAGTTAATTTCAATCTAAATCTAGGTTGGTTTCTACCAGGATGCAGGCACTAGAGGAAGAGATTAGGGCCCTTAGGGCAGAGCTTTCTAAGCTCAAGGCTGCCCTTGTTGCACAGAGTAGGCAAGATAAGGTAGCAAGGGGCCACTCCGCAGCAGGGACATCATATGCCCAGGTGGTCGCAGGCCACCAGGTAGCTGAGGCTTCCCCTACTGTGGAGGTGGCTGGGATTTCTCTAGAGGCGAGTGTTAATATCGAACAGAGGAGGGGTAGTTCTGGTAGGTCACAGGAGGGGAAGTGGCATGAGGTCAGGGGGTGGAGGATTCGGAGACGCGAGCCTAAGGAAAGGCTCAGTGAGTGGCAGGTGGCAGGTGGTAGGAGTGGGAGGAAGCCTAGTCAAACTGCTCCACAAGCATGCATAGCAATATCGAATAGATTCCAGGCACTATTTTGCGCCCAGGATAGTAGTAGTGAGGACAGGGGTGAAAAAAATGCCGAAGCTGTCACCGACGAACCTGTGAGCTGTCTCAATTTTTTTGCATATATGTTTCATAAAACAAGTGCCTCGCACACCTGCTTCGCGGCGTTGAAAAAGAATGTTTGATCCTCGTTGCAGTTCATACATATTTCAGCCAGAAATTGGAGAGACACTTTTTAGGTTTGGAATCGTGAGCTGTGTCACCATTAAGTGCACGAAATATGTTTGGGGGCCACCGGTGGATGCCGCAGGAAGAAGCTGTTTGGACCTTGGTTATCAGTTCGAACAATGCAGCTTTCGCCCATGGCTACGTCATAAGGCTTCCTGGTTGACACAGCAGAGAGCTGACCTAATAAGCGGACCATTCCGATACGACATGCCAAGGTACTTCAGCGTTCCCTTAATATTATCCTTCAGATTGAGCTGGTTATCCAGCAAATGGGAAGACGACAGAAAGCGGTTGGCGGGGAGCGGGCTCGTGCGGCCGTCCCCAACGTTCTCAAAATGGTGTAAAACTGGAATTTTCCCGCACACTCAGGTGCACGCTGTTGGTAGGTAAGAAGAGTTTAAGGGCAAAGACCTGAGCTAGGGTAGGTCGTGGAGTCATACTTTTTGTGTTATTTGTGGCTAATCAGTTGGGGCCACATTGCATCGCTTGCCTCTCAACTTGGCAGGAAGGGAGGACACCACCGAGAATCGACCGAACACAGCACCTCTTGTTTCTCAGACACCCAGTTTCCTACTGAGCTACAGACGCCCTGGGGTCTCACTTTCCTTCTACTGAACAGGCGCGTGCTATTCCTTATACGCATATATTGCGCACTTAGCAGATGCCGTGCTTTTGTGGCGCGTGATGACAGTGCCAGCCAGCGACTGGCGCAGACTTGTCGAGTGCCGGGTAAAGTTGAACCCGGCTTTGCGCTGAACGGCCCGGACCACATCATCGGCCTGGCACGGGTCCGGCCCGTTCCAGCGCACTACCAGCTCCTTCGCCGCGTTGGCGTGGTCGAGCTGACGGTGCATGCCGAACACTTCCTGCACTGCACTCCCCATGCTTTCTACAACACTCTCAGTAGGGAAGATGAGCCACAGTCGGGTTACCAAGTCCACGTATGGTCCAAGGCTGGGCGTACTGTCGCGGCTCTTCCACAGTACCTTGAGTAGCTGCTGGTTGCACCCATTCGCGCAGCGCGGCTCGTGCAACACCTTGTAGCCTGCGGTCGCGGATTCGAGGGACAAGCGGCACGACGGCGGAATGACGCGGCGGGCCACCAGGCGACTAGCAGCACGCTGGATGGTGCCGGCACTGGCGTCACTGGTGGCCCTGATGCGCTCCACATCGGCCACCTCCCTGATGTCGAGCATGGCGTCCATCAGGCTCTGGTTGTCTGTGCCCATTCTTGAACCGGTCGCATTCAAGCCACCTCGCCTGTGCCTCAATTGCCTGGCCAAGCTACGACAGAAGGCTGTGGCGTCCTTCGTCTGTGAACGAATGGCAGAGCCTGAATTAGCTGTACACGATAAGTATAAAACAATACGGCCTGGATATTTTGAAAGGAAATTAATTCGAAGTGCTTTGGCAGGCAAATGCCACGGTCAATAGTGGAACAAAATAACTACTCAGCCATCTATCACAGTACTCTCACTTATGATATGCATGTGCAAATACATGGAACGCATCGTTCGTGAAAAGACCGGAAAAAGCGTGTGTTGATGGAAAAGGTTAGCCTTGGCAGTCACAACCTGTTACAGCATTGTACAAAGTGATTTTACTTGGGAAAACTAACATATATGGCTCAAAAGTGCATTCATCAATAAGCCAAGCCCATCATCTAGGCTAAGCTAGAGTAAATTTGTAGTAGCGAGCGATTTACTATTTGCAAATCGATGAGCTACTTTATGTTGAAAACAAAACAGGCAACCTACAATGACAAATAAATAAATGAACAGAACAGAACACACACAGAGCATACAGAGATTGAACATGAACAGAACATACATAGAGGCCATTGGTATTGCGGATGCGAGACGACTGAATGCCCAAGTGGGCGACGATGTGGGCTCAATACTGGCTTTTATATGTTGGATAAGCGCAATATGAATGCTAGAAATACTCCGGATAAACGTAAATAGGTATATTTCAAGGAGAACTCTTAAGGGTAAAATAGCGCTGCTCACCACTGCTTTGTCGCACGGCGAGAAGCTCGACAGAGTTGGCCATCTGGTATCCATATCGGCCAACTCAATCATGTCTGCCACGGAGACGTCGCCGCGGGTGGGGACATCCAGAATATCAGCCATTTCACGGATGGTGCAGATGGTGTGTCCGAAGCCGGCCACGTACTGCCACGGTAGGTTCTGCACCTGCTGCTGTATTCGGCTTCCACTGGCCAGCACCTTGTACACGTCGATTAAGACAGCTACCCGTGCTAGGAAGTCTCGATCTGTGAGTGCACAAAACACTGTTTATTTCAACTGCTTATATAGTGAAGAATAGAAAGGACTCCTATAACGAAAACATACGAGGATTCAAGGGATGGGGAAGATGCCCCTTAGTTGACGAGCATTGTTATTATATCGTGATGAGCTCAATTATCCCACGTTTGGTTGTTTAAAGGGCTTTGAGGTCTCACATTTTAAGTCCACGATTCCGCAGGTGAACATGACTCCAGCGAAAACAATACAGTGATGCGTGCCGCGCAGGGTTCACACCGCGAATTTCTATATCATGTATGGAAAAATGGGAAATATTACTATTATCAGGCAAACAATCAAACTTAACTAACCTTTCAGCGCTCTCAAGTCGGCTTCCAGTTCGTTGCGGACGCCGCCTCTCTGCTCCGTGGCGATGCGCCCCTGCAGCACGCGCGTCATCGCTGGGATGTTGGTTTGAAACGTGCTCAGGACATCCGCCGCGTGGGGGGCGAAGCGCGTTTCGGACCACAGCTTTGGCCTGAGCACGCGGTGCCGAAGCTGTGTTCCAGCCTCCAACAGACTTTCTAGACCACTGCCATGGGAGAAGCGTTTGGTGGCACGGGTCACGATAGCGATGGTGGCATCCACCCAGCGGCACGTCGAGTCGCGGCGGGCGTCCCCGTCGGCCAAATTGACCAGGTGCGAACCGTCCCACACACACGACACGCAAGCAGCAGACGGCGGCCGGTTTTCATTTTCACGGTTCATCATCCTGAACAGCTTGCCTGGCACACCATTGTGGTGCACCTGGCCATCTGCTGCAATTGCAGACAGCTGCTCGGTGCATGCGATGCCGATTCCGGCTAAGGTAGCTCGCAGCTGCCGAGCATGCCCGTCGCCGTCGTGGTCCTTGACTACGGGCGCCCCAACCACGAAGCTTTGTAGCATTTGCCCTACGGGAGCATCGGGCACGATCGTCGTAATGGCAGTGATGTCGATCGTCCTGTGGTTGATTGTAAGTTTGTCAGCCATCAGTGCGACACACGGCTGGCTTCTGACGTGATCAGCGAGCTTTCGAATGATTTCCGCTGTGAACTGCTCTCGCACTTGCATCATGAACATTTTTGAGTGATTAATATCACCCACATTCACTCCATTAATATGTTGGAGGACGATGAGGTCTTCGAACACGGTATGTGACAACGACTTTTTCAAGACATAATATGCCGTCCTCAGCACTCGCATGGCGACACTTCCGGCTTCCTTTTCTCGAGCTGAGGCCTGTCGAGACTTCTCCTCGGACGCTTTCCGAGCTCGGACATGTCGCTCGCTGTCGAAGTGCCTCTTCACGGTGTCCTTCAGCCTTCTGAAAGGCAGTGGCAAATGCTCGGCGTATGTGAAAGCAGTGACTTTGCTGAAGTTGTACGAGAACACACCTGCAAGGCTTTGTTGGGTGCCCGATGCGTCCTTCGTACACACAGAGCAATAAAAGCCATCCGTCGTCTCAGCCGTCTTTAAGAGGCCTCCACAGGCTGCAAGCAGATCATCGACGCCTCTGGCAGATCTGATGGCGGCGTCGACGTTGCTAGGTAGCTGAGGATTGGTCGAGGCCACCGCACCTGCACTTCCCATCAGTCGAAACATTCTGGTGGTGTCCCTCTCTAACGCCGATACCCTCGTTTCCAAAGCGCAGCTTGGTTCAACGGACGACGACACTGAAATAGAAACATGATATATTAATAATTTGTGGTGTGGTTAACTGGCGTTTACATAGATGTGATGCCATAGGTGGCACAAACTCCCGCATATTCTTTTTTTTTAAAGCTAAATGGCAACCACATCTCACTTTTTGTTCATGCCCGAGTGGCACATAAATGAACGGAACATGAATCAAGTGACGTGTGATGCAGCCCAATGTTTACTCCAGTGTTAAATGTCGGCTTACACCAGCGACATCCTGGTTACTGGTTACGTCACATTCGTAATGCCATTTTGAACACCTGGTGCCACATTTGTACGTGGAAGGATTATAGGACGCATTATCAGTATGGATCTTCGAATTATAGATACTTAAGACAATAACGTTGCTAGCTTGCATGTTGGGCAAGTATGGTAGGGAAAATCGACTACGAAAATTATTATTTTTATTACTTCGCAATTTCACTAATATTGCTCCTACCCAAACCTGACCAAAGTAACCTTGAGTAAGGAACTCCCACACCACACCATGAAGCATCGTGATGCCTTAACGGCGCCCTCGAAATTCCCTGAAGCACCCTCGGAGTGCCTTATGGGTGCTCTCGGAGCGCCCTTATCATGCCCAGTGGCTGATATGCACCACGGCGGGTTCACCGCTCGGCCCCAACACGCAATGTTTAGAACACGCTGACTGCAAAGAACACGCTGCAGTCCGCTCAATTCATTAAACATTTTTTATAGAAAACTAAAAAGGATAATTTTTAAACATTTGATTCTTATGGACAGAAATGTTATGGACATGATCCACAGCCTCCCTTTTCTGACTCTGAATATTTTGTTTTGTTTTTTAATTATCCACAAAATGACCCCCCCCCCCCACACACACACATAAAAACAAGTTTTTAAATACATGGGCTCATACCTGATGAATGTGCATGTCCAGTGGCAAAGAGTGCTGCAAATGCATAACATATTTATATGATCCTAAATTACTAAATATGAATTACCTCCGCAAGCAGTTCCTTGTTGACTAGTAGTCTTATTTAATCCAGCATTCGCACATGCTTTCTGGACTGGTTCCTCAAGTTGGGCATCAGCAGCATCCATGGCTGGATAATCCACATCAGGTGCTTCCTCAGCCTTAGAGCCCATGCATTCCATGGCTGAATCTGCAGGAGATAATGAGCACTGTAACCCACAATGATAGCGATGAATCACACCACATCCTCTTTTTCTGTCAAATACCATAGTTAACAGAACATGGTAAGGATCGAAATGAATGCTTGGTCCTGTGATATGAGTGAAACCTTGGCACTATTTTTAAAGCTATTTATGACAATAAAATGTTCATTTGTAGGCCTTTTCCTGGTATGTTCCAATTTCATGAAAATTCAGACAAATATGTAATATAACCTGTAATGTATTCCACCATACATATAGTTCAAGAGCGTGCTATTAAAAATAACTCATATGTGTACTTTAAATGGGATACAAATCAGTGCATTTCCATGGGAATTTGCATCATTCATTGAATAAATTGGAAATTCCATGGGAAATGGAATTGGTGAAGCCCAGGCAGTTTGAGACAGATGTTAACAAAAGGAAACTGGATGCACAATTGGGCCATTCCCCAAAACAGGTTGCAAATGCGTGATTCTTATTGACTTTTCAGTCTTGAGAAGTGATGGTTGAAAGAAAAATGATTCAGGACCTAATGAAGGCATGGATGTGTCCCCAGGTGGAGTAGTCCGAAAATATGTGGTTTCAATGAGATATGCAACAGAGCAGAATGAGCCATGGATTCCTCTCAAATGAGCAAGGAAATGTATCATCTTCTTGAATACATTATTGTAAAAACTATTTTGACAGGTTGGGAACAGTCAATGTCATCCTGTACATATTCATTGTAAGAGAGAAGTCAGCACTGATATTATGTCAGTCAGTACATGCTTGATGCAAGTATAAAATTGAGTTCAAATCAGCTCCGTATTACATACATATGCATCAGCTCTTTTTCATGGTGCAACAAAATCACTACAACATTGTACCAGTCTCAAAGCAAGGTTACCATATTGTTGCATTATTGTATACCTTGTTTTTTCTCCATACTGGCATGTAGTTACAAAATGCTCAGCATAACATTTTGTCTAAAATATGCTGACCATTGCCTGATGACAACGATTCCTGGACTAGTTGTGGTGGTACTCACAAAATCACACAAATAATACAGAAAAGAAGTAACCAAGCCTAACATAGCCTCACCTCCACTTCAAGAAAAGAAATTACATGAATTGTATTTTAAAGAATCACTAAAATCCAAAAATATTTCAACTAGAGCATCACCTAACACCTTGATATGTTCATGAAGTAAAATGTGTGTAAAACTTGTCTTCTGGCTACCTTAAAATGCAATAATACCATTGAATATTTCCAGTTTCCCTTTTGTTTTGTTTTTCTTCAAGGGGAGGACAGACTAAGTTTAATTTGTATTTTTAAAGCATTACTTTGCATGCTGTTAGCAGGAATGCTGACTGAAAATGTGGACATTACTTTGTATGCTGAAAATGTGGACATGATACAGAATTAGACATTGACTATTGCTATATTAATTTTTGCACCTAGAACATCATCCCCCACTTAATTATCATCTCATTCTTCTTATCTTGGGTTGAGTGGTATTGCTTGACAATTAACAGCTCTGCAACAAAATCCTTGACTCATTGGCAGTGCAAGCAGATTCAGATGTTTCAGGCTGGAAGAAAAGCATCCTCTCCATATTGCTTTACCCCACAACTTCTTGTCCATATTTAGTTAGTTAGTTATTTGGGCTTTCGAGCGCTTTGACTGCTCTGGTCATATTGCGCCCATACTTGTCCATATTTAGGATTACAAAGCACAAACAGAGCCCTGTGTTAGGCGGGTAGGTCCTACCTACCTACCTACCTACCTACCTACGTGTGTGTGTGTGAGTTTTGCCAGCCTGCCACCGCTTGGTGATATCGGCTGGCTACCTGGGTACATAAACCTGGTCAGCAGGCACAGCCAGCACAAGAAAATAAATTCCTCGCCTGCATAGAATTGTCCAGTGAATCACCACACACACAAAAAAGCATTAATTACCTGCTCCTGATGATTCGTTGACATCGTCATTCGGCACCGGTCTACACCATCGTTCCCACTTTCCTCCTACACCGAATGACATATTTTTTACTCGCAACGGCCCACCTCCGTGCCTCAACTTATTGTGCCTCTTCATGTTGCGCATTTCTCCTTCATAACTACAGCTTTCATAGCCGCAAGTCACCTTCTTCCTTGATGGTGTAGAAGGCGTCGACTTCCCCATGGTTCCAGCTACTCTACAAGGGCAAAAAAAGAGCGCAGAACTGCCACTATTCGCACAGAGGCCTGACGAACGAACCAAACGGTGGACAAAGATCATGGCAAACCATTCAAGCCATCAAGTATCTCCATTCTCCAATTCTCCATTTTCCATTCTCCAAATGACATCACAGAAAACTATATACGTACCCGCGGATCTATAAAAGGAAGTGACAATATTTTGGGTACCTGTTGTGATTTGCTTGAAACAAATGTCTTCGTGTTGATTTGCTTTTTTGTTTCACGAATTATTGCGTTAATTAAGAGCAGGCAGATGCCCTTAACTTTCATGATGTCATTTACCAGGACCCGATTTTCCTTCGTTCAGCAAGTTTAAGCGCGCCACAAATGTCCCGCATGAGACAGCTATCGGCTGACTCACCGACATCGTGACGACCTCTATGAGGATTTAGTACAGGCCGCCGCTCGGACTGCAGCTTTTTTTCAGCCAGCAGCTGTCTCATAAGGACGCCACCACTATATATAAAATGTGCCGTCTTCTAATGTAAACTAGCCAAAGAATGGACTGATACGATTCGTTCTAAAAAATTACGTTAAAAATACGTTTTTTCAAGCTCGGAAAGAAAAAGACATGTCAGACTTTGGCTGTCTCACTAATCTTCCGTGTCCCTTTAGCTGTCACCGGCATGCGTCGGCGTGTCGCCGGCTTTTTTCGCCTCTGAGTGAGGATACGGTACTGGTCTTAGGTGATTCTCGTGTGCGACATTGAGATCGGGTATTTTGTAAAGGTAGGAGGGACAAGAGGAGCATCACCAGGTCTGGTGCCAATGTTGAGAACCTGGTGCCAGTGGTGGCACAGGCCACCAGTGATCACCAGTTTAATACAGTTCTAGTACAGGTAGGGGTGAATAACATAAGTCCTGCTAGGAGTGAGGAGCTGCTACAGGAATATAGGGCCCTTCTGGACAGTGTAGTGGAGTACAAAATGTTTTAGCTGAAGTATGAAATTTTGATCTAGAGTATAATAAATAAAAATTGAAAAAATTGGAATAAGAAAAGGACAGCGAAATCAACCAGGGCCATACAATTCCCCCCCCCCCCAAAAAGATTTTTGTTGAAATTTCAAAATTTTGAGTCTTCAAGTTTTCTTCAATTTCCTTTTCTAATGGGTAGAGCAGACCGAGAAACATTGTTGGAAGTCAACTTGCTCTCATAAAAAAAAATGCTCACTTTAGACATAATCTTGAATTTTAACTCTAATAAGCAAATATTTAAAATTAATAAGTAGTAAAAAATGGAAGAAAAAAAACATTCCTCTGGTACGTTTTGTTGCAACCCTAAGGATAAGCATACGCTGGAAGTTTCGTTAAAATATCTGTGTCCGTTAAAGCGTGTTGACTGGTTTAGCTTTTTTTTAAGTGACCTCACTTGACCCTGACTAACTCGTTGACCCTAGATGGCCTTACTTCAAAATTTGGAACAGCATGCCAAATTGATTGACACCATTCAATGCATGAAAATCACTACAAATTTACTACAATCGGCCCCGGTGCAAGCAATTTCTCCGAGGCGATTACACCAAGAAACCAATGCCATTTGTGCACTTATGCATGACTGACAAATAATTTTGTGTAAATGTGTGCGAAGATAAATCAGGCGCCTTGAAATATAGCTGCATTTAGGGTTCATCAATGTCAGTGAAGGGTCCATAATACTTCTTCGAAATTTACTCCGAGCTATCACCTGTTCGCCCGCCCCGTGATCAACTGTACTTCTAGTGCTGGGGTAAGCGTATCCGACCAGCTCTATCTAACACCGCCATCCCTGCCAGTGCCCTGGGTAAGAAGCAGTGTTGCCAGAATCAGAGGTTTCCCTGAAATCTAGAGGTTTTGGCCATCCGTTTGAGGGAAAATTTTGAAATCAGAGGTTTTTCGTTCCTAAAGGGAAATCTAGAGGTTTCAAAGCACCGCGCATAGAAATTAATTTGTACTGATAATTTGTACTGATATATGCATTTATTTCATTTAGTAATTGTCATTTAATTTTCATGTTTTTTTGTTGCTTTTCTTTTATTCATTTGTACACATAAATATATCGCCCATGCGGAATCGGGGAGAGGGGGAAGATCATGACCCGTCAAATAGGAAAATTTTACATTACGTCTATGGTATGGTATTGAAAGAACGCGCCCAAAATAGCGTTTTCCCCATCCCCCATCAACCCACCCACACCAAACAATCTGCGGTGACGCTTCGTCGCTTATGGCCACACAGCGGGCTCCTGCATGCGTCACGCCTCACATACCTAGATGTGATAACTACCGACTAAAATCGTGAACAGGACAGTGGAAGAATATACAAGCGCCTGAAGATCTGAGCCACATTATTTATCACAGACGAGCCAGGTATGTGTCCTTTTATTCTTTATGTATGTATGAATCGGATGGGAATGCACCCCCCCCCTTTCACGCATTTTTTAGTATCCTTAGCATGGGTTTCTATACCCCGGCTACGCTCGGTCCAACCCCCCAACCCACCCCTCCATGCAAAACGTAATTTATGGACAGCCGCTAAGACGCGGATCCAGGAATTCCTCCCAGTGGGGTAGGGGGCGCAATGCTAACTGTCGAACCGCGTTCCTGCTTCGCGCAGTTTTAGTGCTTTTTTGCGCGCCCCGGAGTTGCACCCTGCCCCCTCCCCCATGTATTCGCACCTGGATTTCTCGACCCGGTTTGGGAAAAAATTGCGATCTCTAGCGAACATAATTTTCAGAGGGAATTCTAGAGGGTTTTTAAAAACATCAGAGGTTCCTAGAAGTTTTGGATACCAAATCTGAAGGTTTTTCATCACGACTGACTGGCAACAGTGGTTAGAAGCGGTTAGCTCCAGTGCCAGCTTCTGAGTGCGACGTGAGGCCGCGACATCGACCAACAGGTGAGACTGGTGGAATTTTCCCAATAAGTCCCGATCCAGATGGGCGCATATGACACGACTCCAAATGGCCTACTGACATGGGTCAGGAATGAAGAACCACAGATGGTCTCGACCGATGAACATTATCAATTAAATTTAACCCGTCCCGTCTCGGGTGGTCTTCAATCGCCCCCTCAGGTTTTTTTTTCGCGGACAGAGAACGAAAGGCGTGAGGCAGCGCGCCAAAATATGACATACTTGTTTTCCAATCTACCTTTACAAAATACCCGATCTAAATGTCGCACACGAGAATCACCTAAGACCAGTACCGTATCCTCACTATTACTATCCTGGGCGCAAAATAGTTCCTGGAATCTATTCGATATTGCTATGCATGCTTGTGGAGCAGTTTGACTAGGCTTCCTCCCACTCCTACCACCTGCCACCTGCCACTCACTGAGCCTTTCCTTAGGCTCGCGTCTCCGAATCCTCCAACCCCTGACCTCATGCCACTTCCCCTCCTGTGACCTACCAGAACTACCCCTCCTCTGTTAGATATTAACACTCTCCTCTAGAGAAATCCCAGCCACCTCCACAGTAGGGGAAGCCTCAGCTACCTGGTGGCCAGCGACCACCTGGGCACATGATGTCCCTGCTGTGGAGTGACCCCTTGCTACCTTATCTTGCCTGCCCTGTGCAACAAGGGCAGCCTTGAGCTTGGCAAGCTCTGCCCTAAGGGCCCTAATCTCTTCCTCTAGTGCCTGCATCCTGGTAGAAACCAACCTAGATTTATATTGAAATTAACTCGTTAAACAACCGACAAAAATTCATTCATTAAAAATTAGCCGACTATTATTCACTATAAATTGCTACCTCCTATACTGTCAGAGGTAGAGGTACAATCGGCTACATATCTAGTGCAAGCAACGTTATGGCAGAAAGTAAAAGAATACCCCAATTCTCAGAGAAGTGCAGGCCAACCCTCTGATACAGGTCCAATGAGCGATAATACCTGCACCACTTGTCAACCAATGGCAAACCTAACTAATTGCAGAGCTTACCTACCCTGGCACTGGCTGCCAGTGCCCTAGAGTTCCACTCAGAGGAGACTCCAGCCCTAGGCTAGATAGCTGTCACAATAACTTTGCTATTGCTTAGCGAACTGGGTATATTCCTTGAAATCTACAGGTTGAAGATATAAGGGAGATATCCTGCGTTCGACCCCGCTAGAATGCCGAACAGCGCGGAGTTGAATTTAATGATTTTCATATTGGGAGCGCTAGTCTGGTAAAGACAATGTCAATCACGGCGCACCTGAGACAGACTGGGTTTAGGTGTTTTCGCAGTCCACATCGCGTATATTCTGTCTTGCTCGTGTTCGCAGCAGGATAGTCAGCGCCCAGTAAGGTGACGTCATAATTATTTCAATCACTACGGTTCTCACGGCTGTTGTACCAGCGGTCGCAAGGGTCGCGAAAGTAATACAATTCCAAGGCCTTATTCTTGTTCAGAGGGGAGCTGTTGCAATTCCGAAAACCCAGTTCGACACCAGTAGGAGTTTTAATAATGCAAATACCACAAGATAACGAAGGCGTGGAACGATACACACACACTAGAAACCCTAAACCATGTTTTTTTTATTGAAATACTGGTACAAAAGGTAGAAACCTTTGTGCATTTGGGTATTATTTCGCACTATTTTGCCCCACATTTCTTAAATTGCGAGGGGTACCAAATGACACCGTCTCTGAACATGTGAGGCTTATGTGGTCTGACTTCCAGTTTTCCGACTAGTGACTCCCAGGAGCGGAAGTAGGTGTATATTTTCATGGTGTGTGCATAAACAAGTTTTTGCTATTCGAAAAACTTGCCGTACTATGTTACTGAGCATCCTCTTATTTCTTTATTCACATATTAAATTGGTCCAATATCCAGTTTAAAAGCTTAAAGAATAAGGTAACTAATATGGTCTGACTCCGCCATTGGGATGTCATGACGATTACTTCCCCCTAGTGGGGTTATGATACGTTTGAGGTTATCATACGGGGATGTATCAAGACCTCAAATGTATCATAACCCCTAATGTATCATAACCCCAAATTTGAATAGCTCTAATGTATCGTAACCTCAAATGTATCATAACCTCAAGTGTATCATAACCCCTAATGTGTCGTAACCTCTAATGTGTCATAACATCAAATGTATCGTAACCTCAAATGTATCATAAACTCAAGTGTATCATAACCTCAAATGTATCATAACCTCTAATGTGTCATATCCTCTAATGTGTCGTAACCTCAAGTGTATCATAACCTCAAATGTATCGCAACCTCAAGTGTATCATAACCTCAAATATCAGCTGACGACGCCGGGCCATGGCAGGCGATTTTCGTCCGTACGGAGGTCTTACGTTCTTCTGGACTCTGCCTAGTGGCGCCAGTGAAAGGAACCTAATGTTGGTATATTCTCCGCTAGATGTCCGGCTTCATTAGCTTTACAGCGCCTGGATGCTGCCAACTTTGGAAATTTGCAGATCTTGGTGAAATCTGGTGGTTTTTGCTGGGGTCCTTTTCGAGGAGAAAGGTATTGGTTCTTTACAATTGCTACGACGAATAATCCACGTTTTAAAAATGACGTCGCCATTTGTGCTCCGATTGCATTATTTACGGCTGAAATGCGGCAGGCTAGCTAACAAGCAAGTTTGTCTCGGATGCACATATTTTGGACGTGTTGCGATGTTTGGGTGTTGTTTTAAATGATTAATGATTTGTTCTTTCTTTCTAGTATGATATTTAGAGACAGGGGTCAATTGGTACCCATCGCAATTTAGGAAATGTGGGGCAAAATAGTGCACAATAATGCTCAAATGCGCAAAGGTGTCTACCTTTTGTACCAGTATTTCAAGAACCCAACAAATCTGGTTTAGGGTTGCAAGTGTGTATAGTATCGTTCCATGCCTTCGTTTTCTTGTGGTATTTGCATTATTGAAACTCCTACTGGTGTCAAACGGTTTTCTCAATTGTAACAACTCCCTCTTAACAAGAATACAATTGATTATAATATGTAACTGCTCTATATATATATATATATATATATATATATATATATATAAAATAGTGATAAGTGGTTTTAACAACTGAACTGCAACTTTTGAATGGTGTGTACTTATGAAATTGTATGATATTAGCTATTAGCAAGTAGGTATGATGCCAATCATGCTATGGCAGGTATTTTGCAATGTCTTCTGTTATGTGCAATTAAAGAAATGCTTGTACTGGATGCATGCAAATTATATGAATATTCGATATTGAAATATTGAACAAAGACATTATTTTGGTTGTTTCCAATAACTTATCAACTAATTCAGTTTTGCAGACTTGTGTTGTTATGGTGTACCTGTATGGCAGAAGATGAGGGTTTCTGAACATGTATGACTTCATGCAACAAATAGCTCTACTGCTGCTTCTGTATGGCCGAACCAGTAATTGCACTGTGTTTACGGAACACAAAAATGAATAAGCTACCCATATTTGAACAGTTTCTTTCAATGAAAATCCTCTAACCACTTGCATAGAGTGAACTAAAAATATTTTGTAGTGAGGTGCTGTGTTCTGAACACGAAAAAGTTATTGTGCAGGATTACCTCACTGTAGCTATTGTAGCACAAGTTGTTAGTAGCCACTAAAGCTATTGTGTTGCAAGTTGTTAGTAGTCACTAAAAATGCTGGTGTAATTGCCCAAAAAAATATTGAAAGCTACTTCCTTATTGTTTACTTAAGCCAACTGCTCTTGGATATCCCAAAATTTTGCCTATTAACTTTGCTAGCTCTATACACAAAGAACCTGTAAAACTATGTGACAAGACCTTCATATATTGGTAGATACAGGTCCATCATTTATGAATGCCATCATCTTTTTGTTATTTATGTACTGAACATAATGTGGGAGACATCCAAAGGTAGATGTTCAAGAAACAGAATATGTTCAGATCCCCCACTCTTCCCCCAGCTTAAGTTATGCCAAAATGAGTTGAAGGGTGTCCATTTATCATTCAACTTTACTATTGACCATTTCTACCACCACATTTGTTTCAAATCAAGAGGAATAAGGCAATACTGCCTCTTATTATCTTCAAAGCCAGGAAGAAGGCACTGAGAATGCTCGAGGCAATAAATAGGAATGTATCATACAGAAGTGGGAAAAAAGAATCGGGAAGCTTTACTGTGCATACATCAGGCCACATTTGGAATACTGCATCCAAGCTTGGTCTCCTAGCTATGAAAAAGATTGTTGGCTTTTAGAGAGAGAGTACAAAAGAGGGCTACAAAAATGGTTAATGGCATAAGCAACCTGGCATATGAGGGAAGATTGAAGAAATTGAATATGTTTTCACTTAGATATAGAAGGCTGAGAGGAGATCTCATCAAGGTCTTTAAATTTGTCCATGGTCTGGAGAGGGCATACCTTGGGGAAATGTTTGAATTTAACAGAAATGATGCTTTTATAGGTCATAAATTCAAAATTAAAATTAACCACAGCAGAACAAGGCTAAGGCAAACTTTCTTCACCAACAGGGTAGTAGAACACTGGAACCAGCTGCCAGAAAACATCATCAGTAGCAGCACATTGAACATCTTTAAAAACAGCATAGACAATCATTATAAGAATAGAGGGCTTGCTTTTCAGCATTACAGGGAGGGCTGATTGACAGATTTGGTGGGCAACTGGTTCAGTGTACAGAGTGCAACCAAGAAGGGCCCTTGTAGCTCATAGTTGCACCAATCTTTTATGTCTTTATGTCTTTATGTCTTATACAGGTATTACTCATCACCTGATGAGCTAGATACTGATGCATCAGTCTATCTATTGCCACCTGTTTCCTCTTCATTTCTAAGAAACATATACCATTATCCATCCTGAAGAAAACAAATGTGAATCATGATTTGTTTAAAGCATATCAAATCCATTTGACTGTGGCTGTGATAGGGAACACGTTGTGGTGCCCAAGGTCTGCCATCATCTGTTTTATTTATCCATGATGATTTGTTGGTTATATTTACCCATATGTTTTTCTTCCACAGAAAGATAGTGAATCATGGATCCCATTGAGATGTTCATGTGTTGTTTGTTGTTTGTTCATTCTTTTGGTCATCCACATCAAAATTAAGCAGTTGAAAAGGCTCTGAAGCCCACATGACATAAAGACATAAAGACATAAAAGATCAGTGCAACTCTGAGCCACAAGGGCCCTTCTTGGTTGCACTCTGTACACTGAACCAGTTGCCCACCAAATCTGCCAATCAGCCCTCCCTGTAATACTGAAAAGCAAGCCCTCTATTCTTATAATGATTGTCTATGCTGTTTTTAAAGATGTTCAATGTTCTGCTACTGACGATGTTTTCTGGCAGCTGGTTCCAGTGTTCCACTACCCTGTTGGTGAAGAAAGTTTGCCTTAACCTTGTTCTGCTGTGGTTAATTTTAATTTTGAATTTATGACCTCTAATTGCATCATTTCTGTTAAATTCAAACATTTCCCAAGGTATCCCCTCTCCAGACCATTGACAAATTTAAAGACCTCGATGAGATCTCCTCTCAGCCTTCTATATCTAAGTGAAAACATATTCAATTTCTTCAATCTTTCCTCATATGCCAGGTTGCTTATGCCATTAACCATTTTTGTAGCCCTCTTTTGTACTCTCTCTAAAAGCCAACAATCTTTTTCATAGCTAGACCAAGCTTGGATGCAGTATTCCAAATGTGGCCTGACGTATGCACAGTAAAGCTTCCTGATCACTTCCTCACTTCTGTATGATACATTCCTATTTATTGCCCTGAGCATTCTCAGTGCCTTCTTCCTGGCTTCCTTGGTCTGTTCTGATGCCCCCAATTTTGTGTTTAGAATAACACCTAAATCCTTCTCCTGTTGAGTCACTGATAGCACTTGGCCACCCATCAAGTATGGAGCCTTCATATGCTGCTTACCTACATGCATGATTTTGCACTTATCAAAGTTAAATTTCATTTGCCATTCTTCGGACCACTTCACAAGTTCGTCTAAGTCTTTTTGCAGCGAGATATGCTCATCCTGACCTGTTATTGCCCTAAAGACCTTCAAATCATCTGCAAATTTCAAAACTTTACTGCTTAGGCCACTTTCAATGTTATTTACAAATATAATGAACAGTAATGGCCCTAGTACTGACCCCTGGGGGACTCCACTAAGAACATTTTGCCATGATGACTTTGTACCATTTAGCATCACTCTTTGCTGTCTATCTGAAAGCCACAACTCTATCCATTTTAAGATGCTACCTGCAATACCATGGGACTGAAGCTGTATCATTAACCGTTTATGGGGTACCTTGTCAAAGGCCTTACTAAAGTCAAGATATGCTACATCAACCTGATTTCCCTGATCAAATTGTTCTGTGGCGAAGTTCAAAAAGTCCAAGAGGTTTGTGAGACACGATCGTCCTTTTCTAAATCCATGTTGAGTATCTTGAATCAATCTGCTACCTTCCAGATAACTAACTATTCTATCCTTGATAATTGATTCGAGTACCTTGCAGACTAGGGATGTGAGACTTATTGGCCTATAGTTTTCAACTTTCCCTCTTTCTCCTTTCTTGAAAATAGGAACTACATTTGCCCTTTTCCAATCGGTTGGAATTTCATTATGTGAAACTGATCTACAAAATATTATACTAAGTGGAAATGCCAGTTCCTTTTCAGTTTCCCGCAACACCCTAGCATAAATATCATCAGGTCCTGCTGCCTTATTTGGCTTTATTTTCCTGATATGATTGTAAACAACATCACTACCAATGAAATCAACATCATTTGTCAGATCCCATGTATCTGAACTATGGTGTACGGTCGGCAGATTGGTCATATCTTCCAATGTAAACACTGATTTGAACTGCTTGCTCAGCTCCTCAACCATCTCACTATCCTCACCCAATGTAGTCCCGTTTACTTCCAGTGGACCAATTGTGTTAGAAACTTTACTCAGCTTGTAGAAACTAAAGAACTTTTTACTGTCCCCATTACAGTTTCTAGCTAAATCCAGTTCCTTTGCTCGCTTTGCTGCTCTGGTTTTTTGCTTCACAGTGTCTCTAGCTTTTCGATACGCCTTTAGATTAATGACATTTGAGGCTTCTTTAAAAACTCTAAATGCAGTTTTCTTAGCCCTAATTGCTTTTATCACGTCTGGTGTAAGCCATGCTGGCTTTCCTACCCTTCTTTTGCGTCTTTGCTTTTGGGGGACATGTCTAATCTGAGTTTCCTTTAAGTAAGATTTGAACTTTTCCCACATTTCACAGGCATTTAAATTGGAGAATTCTTCTTCCCATCCATGAGGGAGCTGGAAGATGCTGGTGGCCACCATCAGCAGCACATTATGCCCATTCTTTTGGCCCAAAGAGTGGCACACCACAGAAGGAGGTTGGCTCTGCGAAGTAGTGATTTTGGGAGGAGGGTGTCCTCAATTTTCAACCTGAAGACTGGCTGGAGCACTTTCAGGTATATATGGGTATGCTCATGTTGGCTGGCGATGCAGCATACCCGCTCACGCCCTGGCTACTGAGGTTGCCGAGAGGACCAGCCCGACCGTGCAACAGGGGACGCGTTCAACGCCAAGCTTGGCGTGGTAAGGGTCTTGAAGCCGTCCGAACACAACTTCCGTTTCGTCCCACAGATAGCATTCGCCGCCGCTATCCTACACAACGTGGTAGAGTCATACCATGACGACTTGCCAGCAGGTGCACTGCGCGCAGCCGAGCTGCTGTCTACCGGCGGGCAGCCACCTACGGCAAGGTGTCATCCAGCCGAAGACAGTAGAACTGCCGCAGGCATACGCGACCACATCAAGGACAGTTTGTGAAGTTGTATCCTTTGGACTCATTCGTTTGAGTAGATCAATTTGTTCGTTTGCTGTTAGGTTCATTGGTTCGTTTGTATTCATTTAATTAATTCGTGCGTGCGTGTGTATAGCTGAATTGATGAATGCTGTGGCCCTCCCTTTATATGCAGTGATGTCAGATTCGCTCATTGGGATTATTCACCGTGGACGTACGAACTCTTAGTGATTACCGCGGCAAGCATGGTTTTGCTTATAATCTGTCAAACGAAGAACAATGAAGAACAACAAAGAACGTAGAACAACCATGGGTTCTTTTATCACGCATTCTACTGCCTGGCCATATAGGGTTGTCAACCTCTCACATCGATTGTTCGCAGGTGGACTCGGTAATCCAGCCAGAATATGTCTAGCGAATAGTAGTCATGCAATTTCCCACCAGTTGAGGTCTTTTTGTTGTTGTTGTTTTGTTTTTTTACTGTGTTTAGCCAACTGAGAACAGGTAATCGCGAGCTTGTCGAATCATCAATACTGTCCGTCGCCACCGCCATGGTATGACGTCCTGCTGTCCGCCCACACCGGGCGGCCAACTTGTTTGATAACTGATCTAAAATTGTACACATACATTGACTTAACGTGTTTGCCGTGTATGCAGGATGGGTGAAACATACGAGATGAGGCGGAAAACACTTGGTTGTGAAACTCAGCAACAATAGCAAGGAAAAGTTCAGTCCAGATCATCTCGTCTGTTGGTCATGGCGCGAAAAACGGCTTTATTCTGTCCCTTTAGGCGCTGCATGGTACCGAGGTGGCGCCGATTCGTCTCCACCTGCTCCCGCAGCAGGTCTTTTTTTTACTCCAGAGCCAATGCTTCCTCTCCCTTGTGTCCATGCGATCCAGAATTCCCAGGATCCGGTTATCGATGTCGGGACGCAGACGTCGGGGCCTGCGACGCTCCGCTCGAAGGCCAGGATTCACTGGACCGTTTCCGGTGGCGCTGCCGCTTGACCTCGCGGGCTGGTCTGCACCGCCTGCGTCGGCTGCACTCGACCTGGCGGGCTGTGTGGGGGGGGGACGATAATTAGGTTGCGCTAGCTTGGAGGGGCTCCACCGATTTATAATATTTTAAGAAGGGGTGCATCCAAGTTTCCCAGAATGGGGACATACAGTTTGGCTTAGCATGGGTGTTTATTTTTCAAAATAATTGGAGGGAGGGGGAATACATGAAGGCAATGGGCAGGCCCAAATGGATAGGGGTGCACTTCACGAGGTCTTATGTTAATTATTGGGGGCGGGGGCGCAAAACCATCATTGAGGGGCACTTTCCCCTCAATAGTATACAAAACAACAACCCTGCTTAGAAGGGTACATTCTGCTGCAAAAATTAAAGTGGGACTCACTCGATCCTGGTGGAGGATGTCCTTTGTACCTCGAAAGGCACCGTCGATGAAAATGTCTAGACTGAGGTGCATTCGACCACCCTGGGTTTGTCTGCAGTCAACGAGGTCCCGGTTGGGCGCTACATAACCAGTAGCAGTTGATGCGCCCTTAAGCCCAAATAATCAATCAATCAATCAAACGAGGTCCTGGCCGAAAAATGAAGGGTTGGTGCTTTCGCCCCCCCCCCCACACACACACACGCACACTAAATATATCCATGGCCAAAACTTACTCTTGGGGGGCAGGACCAGCCAAGAAGAGGGGGCACACGTCCAATACGTTATCTTAGAGCTTTTGAAAGTAGCTCTACCGGTGGGTTCCAGGAAGGGCCGAGCCCCCCGCTGACCCTCCTCCACTCGTGAGGTACCTGGTGAATGGCATTGAAACCCTTTTGACATTTGCTTTGGGTGAGGATCCACGTAATTTTGTAGTGGCACCGGAACGAATGGGGTGCCAGTGTGCAACACCGCCCTTAAGTACAGTCCTTTTACATGGCGTTGACTGAAAGGAATCCACTAAAAGGAGTCTCCCCCCCATCTGAAACGCACACGTCAGCCGTTGCCGAATCCCATACTTACTGCATCTTATTCAGGCATGTGTGTAGGTAGTATGTTGAAACGACATTTAAGAACGGATCCTCGTATGGTGATTTGGAGTGGACGGCACTTGAACTGTAAACAGCCCGCTCGTAAAATGGAGAGAATATGTTATTTTCGGATCGTCAAGATGAAATCGTACCATCTGAGAGTGATGTATTTTCATTTTGTCGATAATACAGCTACTTCACATCCATGAAATAAAGCGTAAAATGAGAAAAATATCAGCATGATAACTAATGCTACTTCCTCTCAATATTGTACGTTTGCTAGTAATGCAATTGCAAATTTATGTTTTATCCGACAACTCTCAAATCGCGCGCCATGGTGCCAGATTGGCTAGTCGTTTGTTTGAGTCGAGTTTTTTTCTTTAAATCGGTGCCGCCATTTGAATACTTGGTTGAGTTTTATATTTAATTTATTGTCTGATTTCACTTCCGAAAGATTTCCTATCTACACAGAAAGTGCATATATTTCAATAATATGCCATTCATACTAGACGAAGTCATCCACATTGCATCCCGGTGCTTATTGGACGTGAAACGGGCTAATGCAAACTTGTTTTGTTATGTGATGCAAAAGTGTGCAATGGCAATGCACTAATCATGCACTTTCCTGACTGCGGGACCTCGCCCCTCGCTGGCATGGAGTGAGAGACGCCGACACTAAATAAACATTGGAGATGAAAGCATTATTAACTAACACAATAATAGTTGTTATTTTGAGTTATGCATCTTAAAGCATTTTGTACAAATGGTACTTTGTAATGGCAGACATATTCATGGTTGCTGGTTCTCCAAGCTCTGCTGACTGCTGACTGGTCAAGTTCACTCCCAGTGACAAGCATGACTGTGACAAGCATCCTCCAGCAGGTCATGCCGCGTCCTCTGGACGATGTATCCGGAAGCTGAAAATGTCCGCCCAGTGCAGTGCCTGTGCGTAATAATGCTACCTGCCCTCTTCCCCAGGTTTGAAGCGACGCTTGACCGAGACTTGTTCCCTGCTGCGCCCATGGGTGATAAACCTCGTCGTCGGCTTTAGCCTGTCGTCTTTCCTTTGTTTGAGGAGGCACTTCAACGGGACTGGCCACCCTGCTGCGCACATGGGTGACCATCCTTTTCGCCAACTTTAATCTGTCATCTTTCCCAGATGTGTGCAATTTTATGGTTGTGTGCTATTAGCAAAACAAGTGTTATTAGCAAGAAAAGGCACCAAAGCTATTGATGCAAAAATGAATGCTTGATATGCCTTGTATTATTTTCCCATACTTGTGCTGAATAAATTAGTGTCTTTGGTGCTGTATCCCAAATAAAAGTAAAGCCTTGAACACTTAGACTTAGAACGCCACCTTGACGTTGGTGAGGTGACTTGTGTGCTTCTTGCAAGGCAGCCGAAGGCTTCCGTTCTTCTAGTCTTGTAGGAGACAGACCGAGAGTGTTCCACCCTTTCTTGCCATGAACCCCTGGATTTTCAAGAAAGGAGAAAGAGGGAAAGTTGAAAACTATAGGCCAGTAGGTCTCACACCCCTAGTCTGCAAGGTAATCGAATCAATTATCAAGGATAGAATAGTTAGTTACCTGGAAGGAAACAGATTGATTCAAGATACTCAACATGGGTTTAGGAAAGGGCGATCGTGTCTCACAAATCTCTTGGACTTTTTAAACTTCGCCACAGAACAATTTGATTAGGGAAATCAGGTTGATGTAGCATATCTTGACTTTAGTAAGGCCCTTGACAAGGTACCCCATAAACGGTTAACCCTCGCACAGCTGGGGGTGGTAGATACCTAACCCTCTCAGGTTTTTCCACGATAGCGGGGGAAATGGCGCGCGGCAGCGCGCTGAAATTTGGTATACCTGACCATTAGCTATTTTTACATGTTCTTAAAAAAATCTGGTCGGGTCACCAAAAGTCACCGAGTTATCGTGGGTCGTGAGGTCACCTGCAGAAATATTTAAGCAGTCCCACGCCTTCAATAATGAAGATATTACAATGACAGTTTCAGGGTTTTCTTATCTTGACTGAGCGTCAAAACGTACAATTTCAGAATTTTCGAATTTTGATTTTTGGCGTCATTTTTTGCACTTTGTAGTTTTATCTAAAGTAACATCAACATTGCAGACAAACTATGGACTTTTGTATAATGCTAAGTTGACCTAGAACGTGATATTTTTGGTTCGTATACCTATTTAAAAAGGAAAAATTCAAAATTCCAAAATTTTGAAAATCCAAAATTTTAAAATATTGTGTTTTTTGGTTTGAATTTTTGTTTAGAAGATGTAAAAATAGCTAATTGTAAGGTATGTCAAATTTCAGCGTCCTGCCGCGCGCCTGTTTTCCCGCTGTCGCGGGAAAACTTTGGTGGGGTAGGTATCTATCCCCCTCAGCTGTGCGAGGGTTAAGTTCGAATCCTAGCGTGAAAACTACCGAAGTACTTTCGCCTGGAATTTGTTCGCCCTATCCGATGCAGTTTTCAGATTCGTTCTATCTTGCTTGGTTCGTGAGATACCTGAGGGGTAGGTATCTACCCCCCAGCCTGGCGAAGGTGGCTCAGACCACCAGCCATGCGAGGGTTAATGATACAGCTTCAGGCCCGTGATATTGCAGGTAGCATCTTAAAATGGATAGAGTTGTGGCTTTCAGATGGACAACAAAGAGTGATGCTAAATGGTACAAAGTCATCATGGCAAAATGTTCTTAGTGGAGTCCCCCAGGGGTCAGTACTAGAGCCATTACTGTTCATTATATTTGTAAGTAACATTGAAAGTGGCCTAAGCAGTAAGGTTTTGAAATTTGCGGATGATTTGAAAGTCTTTATGGCAATAACAGGTCAACATGAGCATATGTTGCTGCAAAAAGACTTAGACGAACTTGTGAAGTTGTCCGAAGAATGCAAATGAAATTTAATTTTGGTAAGTGCAAAATCATGCATGTAGGTAAGCAGCATATGAAGGCCCCATACTTGATGGGTGGCCAGGTGCTATCAGTGACTCAACAGGAGAAGGATTTAGGTGTTATTATAAACACAAAATTTGGGGCATCAGAACAGACCAAGGAAGCCAGGAAGAAGGCACTGAGAATGCTTGGGGAAATAAATAGGAATGTATCATACAGAAGTGAAGAAGTCACCAGAAAGCTTTACTGTGCATATGTCAGACCACATTTGGAATACTGCATCCAAACTTGGTCTCCTAGCTATGAAAAAGATTGTTGGCTTTTAGAGAGAGTACAACAGAGGGCTACAAAACTGGTTAATGGTATAAGCAACCTGGCATATGAGGAAAGGTTGAGGAAATTGAATGTGTTTTCACTTAGATATAGAGAGGAGATCTCATCGAGGTCTTTAAATTTGTCCATGGTCTGGAGAGGGGATATCTTTGGGAAATGTTTGAATTGAACAGAAATGATGCAATTGGAGGTCATCAATTCAAAATTAAAGCTAACTACAGCAGAACAAGGTTAAGACGGTCTTTCTTCACCAACAGGATAGTAGAACACTGGAACCAGTTGCTAGAAACCATTGTAAGTAGCACCACATTGAACATCTTTAAAAATAGCATAGACAATCATAAGAATAGAGGGCTGGCTTTCCAGTATTACAGAGAGGGCTGATCGACGGATCTGGTGGGCAACTGGTTGAGTGTACAGAGTGCAACCAAGAAGGGCCCTTGTGGCTCATAGTTGCACTAATCGTTTATGTCTTTATGGCTTTATGATTACGATGAGGGAAACCTCATCTATCTATGCACCAAAAGCCCAGAGGAGGTTTTGAAAATATGAAATGCTTCTACTTCGGTTGTTGCCTTTTGACACCTAGCTTCTTGACGAAATTTGTCGTCCCATTCTGTGCTTACTTTCTTCATATCCTCCATTTGAGTCTGTGAAATGCCTGCTGTAGGCGACATGGGTCTTCTTTTCACCAGACTTTTCGTCGACTTTAACATGTCTTCTTTCCCAGGTGTGTGCAATTTCATGGTTGTGTGCTATTAGCAAGAAAAATCATGGCTGTAAGCCTGGGTGTAACCTTTGGGGGCTGGGGGTACATTCCCCGCCCTCCATTTCAGAAACGTGGCGATTTGTCCCCCCCCCCTCCCCAATTTTTCCGTGCTCACCGTGTGACCAGCAGCTCGACGAACTTGTAGTGGCCCTTATCCCCTGGTTTCCCCCCCCCCCCACCACCAATTTCAGAATCGTGGTTACACCCATGGCTGTAAGGCACCAAAGCTGTTGATGCAAAAATGCATGTTTGATATGCCTTGTACTATCTTCCCATACTTGTGCTGAATAAAATTTGCATCTTTGGTGTTGTATCCTATATAAAAATGAAATCAGCTCTTGGAACTAGACTGTATGGCATGTCGCATTCAATTTTCTTCAAGACATTTCCAGTTGTACTTGATCATGATCTTTAATTGCAAAATTACCAGATACTTTGTGTCTGTGGCATGCAATAGTATTTCATCGTATCTTGTCAGGTACATCCCTGTTTGAATGCATACTGCTATATAGCTTGCATTGCAATATCATTGCAGTTGAATATAGTCAGCATGTCCTTTAGCAGCCGGTTGAGTAGTTGCTGCAGTTACTTTATCAGGTATTACTGCCAGTTGTAACCAGCATGACAGCAACCTCGGACGGAGCTGTTATGACACCTGGCATCGGTGTTGCTGCTTGGAGGGCTGCGGCGGAGCGGCTACTGCTGAGACAGTTCCCTGTGGCGCTGCTGAATCTGGCGGAGTTTCTGATGGCTCTCCTACTGCCGTCGGCGTAGCTGCTGTTCGCGGAGCTCTGATAGTATTCCTGCTACTGCTGTCCTTGTATTTCATCTTCATCTTTGCCCCAGTTTTGTAATGATATGTTAGTGCTACAGTAACATTGATGTAAAATACTCGCAATCGGACGTTCAGACGCGATGACCACAGTGCCCTCGGATTAGTGCTGATCTGTCGTGATGTGAGGGATGTGTGGACTGTGGAGTTCTGTTCGAAATGTATCACGCTCGACTGGCACCTGCACATTACGGCAATTACGAATTCTCCCAGACATTGTCACTTGTCGTAAAGTGCTGAATTTATGTCATGGTTGGCCCAGTTGGTCTCAGAGTCCAGAGATGGGTGCTGCGTGTTTTGTCTTGGTTGGCAAATAGACTGTTGTACCCCTCGATGAGGCAAAGGTTTACGGGTTTGCTCGTAACGCTAATGCAGTCGTGTTCTACTCATTGAACTGTAACCATTCCTCTGGGCATGACATCGTCACTATCGTCAGCCATGACCTGTAGGTGGTACTTAAATAACCGAATACTGCCAGGACAATCCTGTTTCGCCTACAAGCACCTTTTCTTTCCGTTGTCAAGATGCGGACAACGTCGTGTTCTTGCAATTGTGTTGTACGGACTGGCTAAACGTACTTAGGCACATGGAGCCGGGCAAGTCCTTGTGTGACCTGGCGTGTATACAATTATAATTTCCTCAAAACCAGAACGTTAAGCCATTTTGTACTGTTGAATGCCGGGCAGAGTTAAAGTGATGCACGTTCAATACATGTGTGGAAATATGTGGCAAAGGATATGTTTCATTTATATTACCAACCACGAATCATGCACTATTAGGACGATGGTATTCAGACGGCGGAGGTGTCGTGTGACAATGTTAGGCGTCGGGTTGGTTTAAATGCAGACCGAACACGCCTGGCTCTCCTCACAGCGTGCTAACACGCGCCCTGGAGGGCCTCTCAGGATTATGCGCGCTGGTGGGATTCCACCCCTAAGATCTCGGCTCAAATTAAAGCTAGAGTTAAGGAACTTTCAGGATAGATGGGTACAGTGGTAAACTCTATCGTGTGCAAATTGCATGACCTTAAGTCTATATCTTTAAGGTCAAATGCGGTCAAATATGTTAACTTTGCTTCTTTTGCGCGCCTTAGCTTGACATTGCTATGTATTGCCACACAATGGGCTTTCGTGATGCTTTGAGCAGGACTAATGATGCGCAATAAGGATGATAGATGCTGCATTTGACCTCTGGTCACTTATATATCAGTACTTTATAAAGGTCATGGTATGTATTTTTATTCATTTGATGTATTTAATGGATCATTACGCTTTGGGACATGTGAGAAAACTATACTGGGTATTGTCATAAGAATAATGACGAGAACAGCAATAATAACAATAATAATCATACTACTACTACTTCGCTGTATGACCGAAGCAGTCGAAGCGCCCCTAGGCCCCCCTTGCTACTCCTACTACTAGGTATTTCGCAAGCTCCACCACAGACGCGAAGGTGGAGTTTGGCGGCGCTTGCTGCGGGCTGGCCTGTTTCCCGGCGTATGGGCAGAGTTTCCGGATATACCGATACTTGGCATCGGCCACCGACCGGGACAAAACGCCATATTTGCCGGGCTTCGAGGGCATAGAAACCTTGAAACCACAGCGTCTCCGGAACCGAACGAGCGTCTCGTCCACGCAAACGTCTGACAGCTTCACGTGGTGCCGCAGGTTTTCGTCAAACATGCCGAACACCTCACGAAGCAGGCAGAATTTGTCGGCTTCACGTCCGACAGGTTGGCTTGTGATATCGTCAAGCCGAAGGCAGCGCGGAAGCTTCATGCAGCGGCGGTGGCTCATTGTGGCTTAGAGGGGCGCGGGTGCAAATCCACGCTGGAATAGGTCCTCAGCTGTGCTATTTGCACCCACGCAGCCCCGCAGCAGAGAGAGGCCGACAAAAGTCATTAGTTGTGAGCGTGTCACTGGACCTTTTTTTTCTTTTTTAGAGTCAGGTCGATCACGCTGTCTTGGGAAAAAAGCAGCGTGGATGCTGCCATGTCCGATGATACGGTCCTCGTCTCCCCGGTGAGACCAGGCATATGGCGCGTCAGGTTTGCGTCCAGCCTCTTGGAGCGCTAAGCTGGCGGCTGCAACGACCACTTAGCCACTTTTGTTGTGGTGGTCACGCACGCAGAAGGCGCCCGGGCTTTTCTGAAATGGGACGTATTTGCCTTCCTTCAGGGTGCGCTTCGACTTTGTAAGCTCCGAACGCTGGGTGCCGGAATGGGCTGGTCCCGCAGTACGAAGGCGGCCACGGGTGGCCGCGCCGGTCGCATCAGCTGGCGTCCCAGCTGATGGATTGGCTGACGGACCGGCTGACGAACCAGCTGACGAGCCGGCTGACGAGCTGGCTGACGAGCCGGCTGACGTGCCGGCTGACGTGTCGGCTGACGTGTCGGCGGCAGCGGCTGTAGACACAGAAGTGTTCTCGTCATCCGTATCGTCTTCGTCTGGAACGTACAAGGCATCTTCTTGGCTGTCTGAGTCGCACGTTGCTTCAAGTTCGTCTTCATTGGAGTCGATCAGCGGGATGAGATACGCTGCTTCAGCGGCGCCAAGTCAGCGAAGCGTACGGCGGGATATGATGAGCGATCAGCTTCGCGTCCGACCTGTATGGGCTCAGAACAGAAAATGCTTCAACAGAAACTCTTATCGACTCACGGTGGTGGAAAGCGAAACGGGTTTTGCCGAATCAAACACCACGTTCAACGACTATTATCGTGGTCGTGAAGGTCTTGCCCACAGTTCGATCTTAGTACCGACCGAGGCATTGATATGCTCGATACGCCCTCTTCAAATACCGATAAACCTTCACGTCCCGCTGCAGTAATTGAGGCATATTTGAACAGCGACAAACAAGGTGCTGTGCAAACAGACCGATTGGTGTATGCCCATCTCCCGTTCAAGTTTCCAGAACCCCGCTCGCCCGCCCATTTACCGCTCAATTTATCGGAACCCCGCCCGCCCGGCTGGCCGGCGAGCGGCCCCGCGCCGGCGGCCATGGCTTCACGAAGACTAAGGGCCGAAGTGCATGAATGAAATGTGCAAACGCTCAGATTTACAATGAAAAAAAAGTAGTGTTCAGGATGTGTAGGGAGTAACATGCGAAATGGCATGAATCGTATGAGTCATTTGCGTTTATGAAAATCTTCCAGTTGACCTGTCATTAGCATGACCTGACTTGACCTCGGTGGCCTTACATGACTTTGGAACTATAGAACATAACAATATACACTGAGCAAGTCGCTAGTGTTGCCAAGAATACTTCCCTTTGCCAATATACGGAAGCGCATCAGCGCCAATATCTGTGGTCTGGCCCTACAAAATGTTTTGACTTAGATAGCCTGTAGCTCGACAAAATGTTCGCCTAATTTTCGTTTCTCTTGCGTCAAACGACGTGCGGTACATTTTATGGCAGGTATATAAAGCATTGCGTATATCGACCGGTACAATCGAAAAATTTGCGAAAAACCGGAGTTATGTGCGGACTTCGTCTCTCCTCCAGTGCGCGCAGTATTGGGCTGCATTCGTCAGATCGTGAATACACATACTATACGTAGTTTGACGGGAAGACGGATTAATCAAACCATATGACTCATTTGAATCGGCTCGCTCGGCTAGCTCGTTTGGTTGGAGGAAGTTCCCAGTCCTCTAGATCAGATTGCTACGTATATTTCACGAAATTTGTTGAGTGCGATTTATTCGTGATCTCGATGAAATATGGTAGGCATAGGCGTAGAAACAGGGGGGGTCAGGGGGGCATGGCCCACCCACTTTTCAAAGTGTGGGGGGGCAATAATGGTAGCTGGCCCTTCCACTTTGAGACATCTAAATTGCCTAAAATGCAGCATTCACACATTTGAATGTGTGTGCGAAAACTTTCTGCAATCCACAACTACGTAAAAAGTTATACATATCACATCGCAGCACTTCATTTCCCTAAGTCATGCACACTTGGCCACGACCCTGCAATAACGTAACTAATTCAGTAGTTGATGTGATGCAACATATATATGGACATTCACACCTTACCTTATGTTATGAGAAAATACTATAAAGAAGATAATGTGCCAGCCAGTGCCAAAATATGTTCATACTAGAGTCTCAACTTGGTTCTTTGACTAATAGCATCCTAAACATCAATTTCATTAATATTGCATAGAGTGGAAGATTGTAAGGAAGCTGAAACAGTAACGTAACACAATCAAGGTAAGATCATGCAATTTTCAATGTGTTTCGCCTTGCCTGTGCTTTCAATGTATTATATAGGGCCTTGGTCTTAGCTGCCATACACTTCAACGTTTTACATTCTATTTTTTATTATTGAAAGTATAAATTGCCACACTATACATTTATTACGTGATTGAAATTATATAGAACAACGTACAAAGTTCCACATTTCATTGGATTTTCAGTCTGGCATAGCACGCAGATATGTACGAAAATACTTTTTAACATTATATTATATTAGGGAGCATACATACAATACTGAAGTCCACACACTATTATATCAACTTTCAGTACGAGAATCTCTCGAATCTTAGAATCCCCAGGAAGGATT